>CAJNSZ010001028.1:0-33036 GCA_905329745.1 Rotaria sp. Silwood2 | reverse complement strand
AAATGAAATACTGAATTCGTCATTGTGAGTAACAAGTAGTTGAAGCTATGTGGATGTAACGTCCATTGGAAAGACATGTTATAATGATTGCATTTAGGAGATATTTGCCGAAGCTATTGGCATTGAATATATTTTTTTAATTGCTATTGGTTTTTGACTTGCTTAAATCAAATATTTTAATTTATTATTTGATACTTAATAAGATTCGATTATTTCTAGATGTGTTAGAAAATGCAAAATAAAAGAGCTCAGAAAAATTTCTCTACACAAGAAGTAACTAGTACAAATAAAATACGCCATCCTAGTCATAGTATTAATACATGTTGAAAAGTCGGTTGCCTTGATTATTTTGCTTTCGTCCTCTAAAGCTTTATCGTGTTATTGTACATGCAAAAAAACAGATATGTTACTTGATCTTACTTTCTCGTGAATCGAAAAAACATTGAAGCGAAGATTCTTAAATGGCAAAAGCAATCATCATTCAGATCTTCTATCAATGACATAACAGAACATGAACCTTCTTCTAACATAAACATCTTTCACAATAAGAGGATATCATAGAAATAAAAACAAGTTAGACACTACTGGTACTTCAAAAATTCTCGTTTCTTTATTCTATAGGTTCGCCGAATAATTAGATTGGTAAATATACATATTTATTGAGTAGACTATGTGAGTATAAAAGAGTTTAGAGAATCAAGCTAAATAAACGATGGAACTGACCTATTCATTATTGTTTTCCTTCTTGTAAAAAGTACATAGTCTAACGTTGTATCTTGTTTATGGTTCTCATCCAAGTGATTTCGATATATCCAATGTATTCAAATAATATGTCACAATTCACTTTAGTTCTCCGATTTTTAAAATAATTACTGTAGTACATATTCATCTCAACTCTTCAAAATAGAGTAATATAAACAAAATTACTTTGATTTTCAATGCATTGTTCAATCACTTCGATCAACTGAGAACAATTTGGTCGATCATCAGGATTTTCGGTCCAACATTTCTTGATTAGCTCAGCGAATTTCGATGGAGTGTTTTCGGGTATCTCCAAACGATCACCACGAAGTACAAACTCAGTAATGACGCCACTTTGGTGACCATTGTAAGGTATTTCATTTGAAGCTAATTCCCAATAAACAATACCTAAGCTGTAAACATCACTCTTGTCAGTGTGCTTTTTTAAACGCAGTATCTCAGGAGCAGTCCATTGTAATGTACAAGGCAAAGCATGAACCAATACACTTTGCCGTATTGTTTCACTGCGTACTTGAGCTAAACCAAAATCGCACACTTTTACAATATAACCTTCATGAAATTTCTCTAATAGGAAGTTCAATGATTTGATATCACGATGTAAGATGGGCTGTTGCAGTCTATGCAGATAATTTATGCTTTTGGCTGCTTGTAAAGCAATGGATAATCGATGAGGCCAATTTAATTGAATTTGATCTTTGTGAAGCGTTTTGTACAATGATCCCAGTGACATGTATTCCATGACCAGTGCATACTTTCCAGTTTCCATACATGCGCCAAAGAAAGTGACAATATGATGATAGCGAACACTGTGCATCACCAATAGTTCTTTCAAAAATTCTTTTTTCGCCTGCTCGTCCAACTGAGTAAGATGTAACCTTTTGACAGCAACAGTATCATGTCGGCTTAACCATCGAGCTCGATAAACTGTTCCAAACGCTCCACGACCAATTTCCTCATCCAATTTCAGATCCTGGTCCGATATTTGTGACAAATCTTGTGACTGTTCTAAAGCTGAAAAATATATACTAGGATCTGTTAATATCAATAGGTGAGCTGATCTTAAATAAGAATGTTGTCTTTATTCGAGACCTTTATTTGACAATGCGGTAGTTTCGACATGATTCACAATTTGAATAGTATTGTTAAGAAATGGTAGAAAATTTTAAGCTCTTCTCTCTAATTATATCTTGAACTCTCGAAAAAAAAGCTTTTGTGACAATGAGTCATTAGAAGAACAGTGTGTGCAGCTCTGAGAGAATCGACAAATTTACTCTAACACCGTAGCATACTTGATATACAGTCAGAGTTTTCACATAAATTCACGTTTATTGGATACTAGTGAGGAAGTCCATTAATCTCCACACAGTTGATTAATCTGAACGCTTCTAAGAAGAAGAAATGACTGCAGAGACAATCTCATTTTCTGTGTACCTAAAACTTCAACTTTTATAACTTTAGATCTTCCATCGTTCATGCATTCGTGAAGTGATCTCTGCTAAATGCCTAATGGGAAAGAATTCACGGCTACTCGTTTAATAAATTCCAAAGTCTATTTAAAGCGATAGTGATATGCCGGGAATTAATTAAAATCCGGGTCATACTTGAAATAGGTGAAGTTTTTTTTCGCCCAGATCGGACTTGTGGGTTAGAGTTCTTGATTTAACCGGCAAAAAATTGATGTATTTAATATGTCAATAAACCAAGCAGTTCTTTCGAAAAAGTTTATTACTTCAGTACTACAAAGACATACAATGTAAAACTCATATAATAATGAACTTTTCATAGTAACAATTTCTATTTCAGTCTAAGTCTACTTATTTGACAAAGCTAAAAAGAATCTCAAATTTTAGAAGCATGCTGTTGCTGATAGAAAGATAATGTGAGTTGAAACGTAAGTTTTTTTTATTAGACTTCCTATTTTGAGGTTTATTAATATTTCAATATTCTCATAGTTATATGATGGTAGTAGTTGGCAAAATCCTGCTAACAGAGCAAATTCTTTTCTAATATTTTGTAATGACATCATGAACTGAAAACTACTAGCTACTGGGCTTTTATGAGAGTCAGCTAGAAAGAATTCAAAACAATAAGTTCAACATTTCGAGGTGAAAAATCGTTGGTTTAGGTCGACATTGACTTGTAATATCTGGGTAAATTTTTGTGAGCCTAGTTTTATTCAGCATGATCTGAGGCTCTCATCCTACGATGAGAAAGTGTTAACTCAATATTCAGAGTTAAGATTTTAACAACGACTAAAAATTTGTCAGTTAGAGATCGCCAGGCTCTTATCGTTTGATCACTAAAACTATGGGAATCGTTAAAAACGAGCGAAATTGGCCAGCCTTAGTACCCAAAAATATATCAATAAAAAATTGGTGACAACCGATCGGCTTTCAAAATCCAACTAGACCAGACCCGTAACTGGCTGGTCTGGTTGAAAGTATGATCCCGCAGTTGGATTCTACTATCTGCTCCATCTGATAAAAATTTCACTTCGAACAAATACTATACAGTTGAGATACAAAAAAAACATCTAATATCAATAATTATGTTTTGAGATGTAATTTAAAAATGCGATGTGATTCGTTGAGAGGACTATTCGCACATATCCTTTCAGAGTTGGACTATACCAGTGTACCTTTATATATGTCCAACATATGAACTCCAAAGTGATCAAACACCTGAAGAGTTTCCCTCGCAAATAAGAAATAGTCACGCCAAGCTAAGAAAGTTGTGAGCATTATAAAGATTGAGACTAAAGAAGAACTCAAGCTCTCTGTTTATTTCGGTGATGTTATTTATAACATTTTGCTCAGGTTACGTACAGAAACAATTCAAAAAGATATTTCAATCGCAAAATTCTTATGACATTCTTTTGATTCACTTAAACAAGAGAAGTAGAATTTACTAGCATTTTTACCTGGTTTACTTGATCGATTTGTTTGTTGGCTGCATAAATATATATCTCTTTCTGGTTATGAAGCACTCACATATGGAATTTGTTTTGATTTTGATTCATCTATTACTCCTTTTGTAACATCACGTAATATCAGCTGGATGTCTTCATTGACAATTGTAATGTGTTTTAAAAGATGCTTTGTGAATAATCCATTTCTCTGTCCTTTTTCTTCAATGGCTATAGTTCCAGGTTCACAAGCACATGCAGATAACGAACCAGCCTTGTGCATGGCTTTGAGACCTACTGATTTTGCACCACTTTCATTCGACTTACGTGCGTCTATCTCAGGATTATGTAGATGATATTTTCTACAACTATCCAATAGGAATATTGTTACATATGATTTATGATCACTTAAAGTGTTAAGAATATCTTGTGCATTAATCGCATTCTTGTTCAAATCGGCACCATTCAATGTTGGAGTGTCTTTTGGTATCAAATAATTTTGATCCTAAAAGTATCATAAATAAAATGCTCATATAAATTTGGAATAACTTTCAATTTTTATGATAAAATCTTGATACATACTTCCCATTGTATTCCATGTCCAGCAAAATAAAATAGGACCATATTCTCGGACTCTATTGATTCTTCGAAATCAATAACAACATGTTTCATCTCAGCACGTTTTCAATATAGTTTCCTTGTAACAATGAAACTAATACTCTCAAGAGCAGATGACATATCATTCGCGTCATTTTCTGGCTTTTGTAATTCTTCAAAATGATCATATTTACCAATGCCAATTACAATCGCCAACTTACGTCGTGGTTCCTTTTTAGTCGCCATTAATAAAGAGCAAGTTCAATCTGAAAAGAATGTATTTGCTATCTCTACCAAGTGTAGTTATGGATGTAGATGCAGATGTAGGTGTGGCTGTGTGTTGTGGATGTGGGTAGGTGTAAGTCTGGATATCGCTGTGAATGCAAAGAAAAGTCTCGTACGCAGTTGCCCATATCCATAACGACACTGTACAGCAACATCCACACTGTTCTGCATCAAATTTTAGCGCACACCTTTTGGTTCGTTTTTCCATGTAGTGCTATAGAGGCGGACATTTGCTTTGTCTGTAACAGACTTAGAAACTCACAGTGAGGTAATGATATGTTTGATAAAAAGTTTTAGCCTTATCTGTATTATCATTGCGTAGTTCGAAGATTTTCGTCTTTCCTTTCACACATTTCTGTTGTACACGAAAAGTTTCACTGTCTATAGCACAATTTTATAGAGTACAAAGCATTCTGTTCTCCCTGCAACTTTATCATTGGATAATACGAAACTTTCTTTCTTCATTCTTAAGGGCAGTTGTGCGACCGAAAAATTTTTCACTTGATATTCACAGTGTTTTGAAGTTCGAAGGTTGTTCCTCACTCGGGTGCAAAAATATATGACGGTGTAGAAATTTTCTGTCAATTGTGCACATTGGTGTATGTCTTCAATCTTTTTCTCGAGGCGCTTAGGTATTCATGCGAGGACCACAACTTTTGTGTTCTTCTATCTTTGTAACATTATTCTGATGTACGCAAGTTTTCCCCTCTCGTCTGACTTAATGAAGTCTGGCAAGAAAAGTATTCGTTTCGATAATGGCACATGGCTGTGTCAGTGGAAGTTGTTTTCCACCATCCCACCTACTTACTCAGTTGGTCGAAATTTTCTACTCTCATTCAGACACCTTATCATGAAACTCAAACCTTTTCGTCTTCACTCTAACAGCATTGATTGATCCAATACTTCTTGCTCACTACATGACGTATTCTTTGTCTGGTTCGAAGATTTTAACCCTTAGTCTCATCCATTGTTGTGAGTTTCGATGTCTTGTTTTCACATCTCGCGATACTTACTGTAACTCACAGGTTTTTGCTCTTACTCTGAAGCACTAATATCTACGAAAAGGTATTCACCGTCGTCCTAACATCTTGCTGGATTATCCGAAGCTTATCATTCACTGCTATATGTCAATAGTTTAAGATAAACAATTTTAAACTTTCTTTCATGAAATTTCTCATTATGTTATAGTGATAGTCTGATCGCAGTCTTTTGAATAAGTTAAATTGATGAATAGAATGAAATAGAACGGAAGCAAAGTAATGACTTAAAATATAGATGACGTCATAAAATTGAGACATAAAAGTATTAAAGAACCGACCATTGCTTTCGATTCCGTTTCAGTCTTAGCTTCTTCTAATAATGCGATCATATTTAGGCTAGATATATATGACTTTTGAATGACTTCAATTAACTAAGTAATTAAATCACTCTAAGAAGCTACTCACCGCAATCAAATAATTGCAAGTGAAAAAAAATTGTGCAAACTTTAGTGGTCTGTTAGTGTCGATTTTAGGTTATATTGTGTGTGCGATACCGTTTGCTTTTTTGTTCTTCAGTAGGCCGTTTTTCACTTTTGAAAGATTGCAATATGTTATCTTTTTCTGTTTTATTTGAATATCGTTAAACTACAAATGTTGTGTAGAACGCCTGCATTTATCAAGAGTAAAGCATTTAATGTGAGAAATGTGACATGAGTGTAAGGTATGGACCTTCACTTCATTCAGCCACATTCATACTCACACACTCATACTCAAAACAAAATTAATGCAGAACCTCTGCTTCATCCTTTAATTACAATTCATTCATGGATTTTCATATTTAGTCAAATATTCTTTCAGTTATTATCGAAACAACAATGAACTGTCATAATTCATATTTGGATCGGCCATTACTAAGAATTAAAAATGAGAATAGAACATCAAATTTTACTGAACAAATTAAATCAAATGAATTTATATGTGGTAAACATAAATTGAATTTATTTTACACACTAATATCTAAATTTAACAACAATCCACTAATTAAATAAAGTGACATTTTTTATCTGAGAAAATTTTGTATATTTATCTTAAGAATAAAAATCATTTCAATAGAAATGAAAAAAAGTTAAATCTGAGCTAGATCATTTTTTTCCAAGACTCATCTATTGTTATTCTTACCTATTAATAGAAAGCTCTAGGAACATTAAGCGACTGGATAAAGTCTTAAGTGTTTTTAAAATCAAGTCTCAGGTTACTTTATCAAAGTTCAACATCTATTGTTTATTTGAATTTCGTTTTAAAATTTGATATTTGATGTATAAAAATGTAATCATACCTATAACGGCGTCAACTAATGAGGTACAAAACTTAGTTCTACAATATCTTCAGTTGTTAAACGAGAAGTACTCAATCGTGACTAACTCAATCATCTATAAAAGATAACACGAATCATCGACTTATTAGGATCTATTTGGACTGTGAAATTTCAAACTATCTAAATGATTGCATTCTCGACTTACTCATGAAATGATTCAGTAGTTCTATGTTACCAAATGGATGAAACCATACCATATTCGATCTTTTATAAAGACAAGTTGTATGACCTTCTAATACATAAGAATATGAAGAATTTTAGAACATTCTAAGAACTCTAATGTCAATGAGTACTATAGAATATTTCTCAAGTATTATAATCAATGTGTGAACTTTCAGCATATGAAAATTTCAGAAAAATCATATACATGATTACGTGCTTTCAGATATTTGCAAATTTCAATAAAGTCCGTTGTTACGAAGAAATCTTTCATTTTCGATGTAATTCTTCCTGTATTACTTAAAATATATGTCTCTATGCATTTTTATTACAAAAATGACTTTATCAGAGCAAAATTATTGACGTTTTCAATTAATCACGTTAATCGATTCAGCATCAAGCTTTTTTACTGGAACATTCCAAGACATCGTAGTCATCAATTAATAGAAGCAGTATTGATTCAAAAAAAGTAATGAATTGTATAGTTAACACAAAAGGTAAATTCTGTACGCCTGTTTGTTTCTCTAGTAACAACATCTATTTCACCTAGATGTCGCTAATATCTTTAATCATATAACAAAAGAAAAAATATTTTCTTATTCTTATTTTCAAATAAATTAATTTACAAAAAATAAAAAAATCATTAAAAAAAATTTCTTTAATCAAATTCAATAAAGCGTTCTTTGCCATTTGATTATGGCTGTTAAATCAACAACAACAACAACAACAATAATAATAAGAAGAAGAATACTCATAGAGAGAACAGAAAGAAAACAAAATCTAATAGTAAATAAGCTCAATTCATTTCTTTTTTCAGATTTTTCTTTTTTTCAATTTATTCATATTCACCATATGAACATTAGAAATAATCTAAGTTCGTTTTTCGAACTCGTATTATGACGACAACAACAGAAACATATCTTTCAACACAAGCATCATTTACAAATGAAACAAATACTACAACTACTACTAGGAATAATGAAGATCAATCATCAACAATTGCTGCTAATGTGACAATTGATGAACTTGTTCAATCATGTTGTAGTGAAGTATTACCATCATCTAGTCAATTGAATAGTAGTAGTAGTGCTTCACCAACACATCTCGTACGATTTGTTCATTCACAATCGTCACTTGTTAGTCAGATAGATGAACAACAACGTCCATCTGAACAGGGTACTATTAATTCTTCTTCGTCTAGTCATGATACACCTGTTAAACAACAAACACCATTAATTAATGTAACACGTTTACCATCACCATTTAAACCTAAAACAATCATTGAATCAACAAATTCAATGCAAAATACAACTAATTTAAGTAATATAACAGCAAATAATATTAGTGTGAATAATTATAACGTTAATATTCATACAACAAATGTTCAACAACAACAAACAAATATATTAAATAATGAACATGTTACAAAAAAATGTCAATTTGATGAAAAACAAACAACTGAAATTGTTTCACAAATATTAAAAAATATCAAAGAAGTTGATGAACATCAAACAAATACAACATCAACAACAACAACAAATTATAATATACATATTGATTCATTTAATTTTTCATCAACAAATGATCAACAACATTCAACAATAATTAAAAAATCACGTGTAAAAAAAGAAGCTAAAGCATTAACAAGAATTATTGTTAAAGATGAAACGATTTCACCTAATTTTTCACGTAATAAAAAAGGAACAAAAAATTTAACAACAACACAATTAACAACAACAAATAATTCACAACCAATGGAGTTTATACCTGTACCTTATGGATGGCAAAGAAGAATATTAGCACCAGATCTTGTCGTTTATCTTAGGTAGAATATTTTAAATTTAATAATTTCTTTTCCGTTCAAGTTTAATATGTTTCCTATGGTTTCTAGTCCAACTAATACAATACTCGATTCATTAGATGCTATACGTCAATATCTTGAAACACCCTCATCATGCAAATGTGGTCTTCAATGTCCACTTATTGTTGATAAGGTTCGTTTGTTTTATCTGATTAATGAAATTGCTAATTTGTATAAGTGTAAACTTCTTTTCATCTGAGAGAATGTTTATTTGATGAGTACTAGAGAAATCATGAATGGTTTAGTTTTTCACATCTTCGTTCTAAAGATGATTTTTTCAATAAAAAGCTGTGGTTACCTAGAAAACCGATTGTTGATATTAGAAAAGTTAGTCGTAGTTTTTTATTGAAAAACCGACGAATCATTCTAGACTTTTCTATTATTCATCAAATGGACATTGTGCCATTGCGGAAGTTCTCTCGTCAGTTACACAAACGAATCCCTCAGATGTGTCATAGAGATTTTAAAATAATTTTTCATCGATAAAAGTTAGAAGCCTGTAAATTCTACAATAGCATCAAACCGAGTGATTCTGAAAATGACGGATTTTTCAAAAAATCCTTCATGATAAGTACATAGCTAATAAACACCTGTATAAGTTATATCCATGTTTGACTGAATATGAACATCATTGATTTACATAATAGGTTTTCAATTTTGATTCAACAATCAAATCAAAATCTTGGGAAGTAACACAAGTACTTGAAGGTACTCATTGTCGACAAAAATCGAATATCTTAGAAATGGCAACATTAACAAATTGTATTGATTCATTTTGTGAAACCGAACAAAAACCTGGTAAATATTTTTATTTGAAGTTTTCTTTTTTTTGTGAAACACGATCTAAAAAAAAGAAGTCTGATATATAATACATATGAACTACTTCCTTATTGCATTACTTAAGGATTAAATAAAACGATCTGTCTATGATTAACATGAGCAGTTATATCGTGTTTCACGTATTAATCCCCCATCGAGATTGTACTAAGTTTTGAATCTTAAATAGTTAAACGTCGAAAACGAACACATGCTGAAACTGCAAATGGAAATGTATTTGTTTGTGCATCGAATTCATCGAATATTCTACAAACAAATAATGAATCAACTGTTTTTGTTAATAGTACAAATCAAACACCAGGTACAACACATTTGTTTGTTTTCATTCTTTTTATAATTTCGTTTCAAAAAATAGAAGGTGGCCAATCGATGACATGGACTCCATTACAACAAACTGGTGTTACTCCACCGTCGAAACGGCCACGTGGTCGTCCTCGTAAAACAGCTGTTACTCCACCAGTCATTGCTCAATTAGCTGTTAAACCATCACATGATTCTCATCAACAAATACAACCAGTACCATCATCAATTCTATCTCCACCTGCATCCGTTTCATCAACATCACAAACAAATCTTGTTCATCGAAATTCAACATCACCATCAACTCATCATCAAAATAATAATAATAATACGAATCTTCGTTATATTAATGATAATGTATTAACACCATCATCAACAACAGATACCAATGTTATTGCTCGTGTACCATCTCTATTTGAACAAGTTAAAACAACAACAAATGAATCAACATTTGCTGTTCTATCTGGTGTACAAAATGTTCTTCTTTCACCGAATAGAGACACAAATAATAATAATAATAATAATAATAAACGAGTACGTGTTGAATCATCGTCATCGTCATCAATTGTATCGACAACTGGTAAACCTGTTACATTAAATGTTAATGCACTTAAACCAGATTTTGTTCGATCACCAGCTGCAGCACAAAAACCATGTTCAACAACATCAAATCAAATTGATGTTATATCTTTAATGGGTACAACAAATAGTCAAACACAATTAATGGTTGCAAAAACAACACCGAAACCTATAACACCAGTACCATCAACAACAAATTCAGATGAATATTCATTAATAAAATCTACAAATGAACAAACAAATGATTCATCACAACCATTAATGATTGATTTTAATGATCCATCAACAACTAATTTTCTTTTATCAGCACTTGCATCAGGTGCTGCATCAGATTCAAATGCTATTGTTAATCATCTTTTTCAAAAAGCACAAACACAACGTAGTAATAATACATCATCATCACCACCGCCACCACCACCAATACCGACAGCAACAATTAAGAAAAAGCTTCCGATTATTTCATCGGGATCAAAAAATTGTACAGAAACAACAAATTTATTACCAATTACAAATTCCACAACACGTCAACCTGTTGTACTACATGTACCAACAACAACAATTACAAATGATTATAATCAACAATCACAACAAATTATTTTTAGTAGTAGTAATAATAATAATAATAATAATATTAATAATGGTGAAAGAAAACAACCACAACAAATATTTTTTTTTAATAATAAACCATATGTTCTTCAACAAAAACTTACACATGATCAATCATCACAACAACGATTGATTCTAACACCATCGATTACTCAATCAGATGGTTTGTTTAAAGTTCTTTTTCTTTTGTCCTTATTCTAATGTATTCAAAGAAAAAAATTTTCGTATCGATAGTCGAACTTAATTTATATAGAATTCACATTATATTTTACGAAGAAAAGTATAGAAAATGTAAATTTTAAGTCACGGTTTTGTGGCTCCCCAGTCATAACAACGGAAGAAGAAAAAGACCAACGATCATTGGGTACATTTTCGTAGCAATCGAAGGCAACAGACATTAGACTGCTGTTGAGTTTCTTATCAAAGGAAAAAGGATCGAAGTATATATAATAGTGTATTGACATCTGCTATCGATATTATGGGTATGTACAACAGCTCTTTTTTGCCCGTTAAATCTAAAATTGAGAAATACATAAGATAGATTGTTTACTTACCATATTTTATATTAGTCTAATGAAGTTAGAGAACACAGGTGCATTCCACATTTTTGTCACAAAGTGGTTGTGCTGGCAAGGTTTATATATTTTTCCATGTCTTAATCTAGTAAAAAAGAAGTCTAACAGAACATTCATTTCGTTTTTTTTTGCAGAACTTACCGTTCATAATACACCTCATCCAAATCGAAATATTGCCCCTGCTCAAAATAATAGTACTAATCCAAGTGGCCAATCAACGTTAGATGATGGTGGCAATTGTCTAGTAGTAAATGGTGTTGTTGAACCCCGAACATTGAGTACATTACTTAAAGGTTTGAATCCATCGTCATTTTCTGGTGTTGATAATCTTATTGATACTATACATCGTTTTGAACATACAACATCAACAGAACAAAATAATAATTTATTACTTAAACCTGCTCGAACAACTGCCAAAGCAAGTCCAGCAAAGAAAACAAATTCAGATAAACCACCATCAAGACGTCGAGCACCCAAAAAAGTTAAACAAGAAGAACAACAACAAGTACAAGTAACAATGCCACCACCACCTCCTCCCCCTCCACCATCATCACTTCCACCACCACCATCAATACAACCAATTGTTGCTGATCAACAACAATGGCAAACAGATTTTAATTCTTTTGATTTTTCAACAGCATGGGGTAGTGATACAAATTTAAATTCTCTTTTATTAAATGATGATTTCGATACGGCTGCTTCATTTGATGATGTTAGTTTTGGAGATTTTGAACCATATATGAATGGTAATAATAATCCTAATCAAACCGATACAATATTGCCATCATTATTTGGTAAACCATTACCACCAGACACATTACCAGGTGTTGATCATCTTTTACCTTGAAACGAGAAAAAAGAATTTCTCAGTTCTTTTTTTTTTTTCTTCTTCTTTCGCGACTCTATGTTTTCTCTTCTCGCATATTGTGATATTCGTCTACATTGTAAAAAGAAAAAAATTGCACGCGCACACACACACATACATGCATACATATATAGATGGATGATACTCATATTTATTGGTCATCTCAGGCTGCTGCTGCTGCTGCTACTGCGTTTTTTTTTCGGTCTTTAATATGTAAATGTAGTTGTGTAGTTTATTTCTGTTTTTTTTTCTTTCTCTGTTGATCTGAAGGAAAATGTTTTTTTGTTTTCTATATATGCGTGCAAGTGTGCAATTCTTATGTACTCATTTCAATCCCACCTTTTTCTCCTTTTTGTCTCTAGTCTCTCTCGGCCTTCTTATTTATATATTTTTTGTTGTTTGTACAGTGTCGATTTTTCTTTTTGTCTTCTTGCAATATTATACGCGTATATATATATATAAAATATTTATTTGTGCCTTGTCTCCACTCTAGAATGATATTTTGCGTTCCTTAAAATTTGTTTCCTTTATAACCGAATTTGTACAATATTCATTTATTATTTGTTTGTGTGCCGTGTCGTTCATCTTTTCTTTCGGTTTTTTTCTTCTTTTTGCCTCTGCTTTCGTTTATCAATCACACAGACAGAACGACGACAACGACGAAATATATATTGACTCATTTCAATGTGCGTGTGTGCGTGTGTATGAGTGTATTTCAATTTAATACAATAATGGACTTTTCACATTTTTGCAAAAAAATTTTTTTTTGTCTTTTGATTAAAAATTTGACGAGAACATTTCTTTTCTTTTTTGAATTGCGATATAAAGCAAATTGAAACTTTCGATTATGGAGGCTATATTCTCTTGACTTTTGTATTTTTATTTTTTTTTGTTTTCTTAATTCTAGATGGGTAACGGTATAACAATAAATAAAAAACAACTTCCTGGTGTTCCACAACCACCTGGTGCACGTAAAATTGTTGTTATTCCATATCAAAAATGGATCTATCATGATGCACGACGTTTTGGTCATTTTAATCAATTTAGTACCGATAGTGGTTGTGAAATAATATCAAATAATAATAATTCAAATAATAATACAATCTTATCTGTTCTCCCTTCACTTTCTTCAAGTTCATTTTCAACTCCAACATCCTTCGTATCAACATCATTATCATTAACAAATGATTTTATTGTACAAACAAAAACACAATTAACATCCGCTTCTGTCCCTTCTTCTATATCGTTTTTAACTAATAAATCTAATATTCGTAATAATAATAATAATCAAAATCCGTCAGCATCTGCTCTTGTTGGTTCCGCCATGACTTTATCAAGTTCATCATCAACAGTAACATGTTCGTCAACAATACCATCAAATGATTCAGATTTACGACGTTTACATCCAAAACCAGTTTATTATGTTAATGGAAGATTTTTTAAAAGTTTAACACGTCTTGGTGATGCACAATTTATATTAAGTGAACATGGTGAAGATGATATTATATTAACAGTACCATCAAATATTGAACGTTATCGTACAAATGATAATACTGTACGTGAACGTATACATCGTTTAAATCGTGTTATAGCATGCTGTGACGAATTTATTGTCTTTCAATTATGGAAAGGAAATAATGAAGTGAGTTTATATATTCATAAAACCTTTCATTTCCTCATGTTGTTTTTTTTTTTTTTTCTATAAAATTTATCTAGGTGGAAATATTTGTATTTGATCGACCTATATTAACCGAACCATCAGATATAAAAATTTCATCAAAAAAATGTACATGTTTTCATCGACAAACACAACAACATCAATCATCACCTAGTCAATCATCTGATCAAACTACTTCAACAACACGTATAAATACACCAAATCGACATAGTTCATTAATGCAAACAGCAACATTAAGTGCTTATCATACAAGTGAACCACAACGATCACCAATAAAATCATGTTCATTATTAAATGATACTGAAAATCGTTTAGATATGCAAAATGATGCATATGAATTTGTTGATAATACAAAAAAAGTTTCTTATTTAACCGGTTCAGCTCGATGTACATTGGTAACTGCTTCAGCTGCTATGGCTGCTAATTATAGTACTAACAATAATACTAATATTTCTAACAATACAATATCTTCGACTATGTCGAGGATTCGATTTGGAAAATTGACCAGTCGGTGAGATATTTATAAATGTTGTTTGTCATATGACCTAAGAGTAACCCACCCTATTTTCTGTGACCAAAAATTTTACATTTTGAGAACGAAAAACTGTAAAAGCAACTTTTTCCATGAAAAAAAAAACGCATGATTGCCTTCGTTTTTCAAGTCTAGTACGTTCGATCAGGCTGAAACTTTTTTTTTTTTTACATATATATTTTAAATATTGTTCTGCTGATTTTTGGTAGCTCTATTTAAAAGAAAGCATATGCATCTTTTAGGGTACTTTCGATATTTTGGCCTTTTTTATTCGAAGGACAAAAAATAGAAAGATACCCACTCCAAATTGTATCTGGTGCCTGTAAAACATAGACAACAGCATTCGAGAACTTTGAGTCTATGGCAATTTGTGCTCTGAAAATTTCGACATTTTCTGATGAATCATTGTCTCGAAACTCGGGAAAGAGTGAGAAGGTGCTCTTAATGTAAAATAGTCATATTTTTGACTATAGGAAATCGCTCACAGATGAATGAGTTACAATTTTATGAGAATAAAGATAAACTCGATATAATACCGATTGTCAAATACTCTGACAAGTTTCTTCTTTGTCTCTAAACAATATGACTGAATAAAATACTAATAATTGAACACAATTCAAGGTTGTATACTATAAGCGATGAAAAGATAAAGTGAAGAATTTCATTTCGTAATTCACACATTAATGCTTTTGTTAATTAAAATTGCTTTGCTAAATGAATTATTTATATATTTGAAATTGATAATAATTCTATAGAGAAAATAATTGACTAAACGACTTTAGAAATCGAATCGATTTTATAAATGATAATATCTTTTAATTGTCGTTTTCTGTGATGCGCTTTCATCAATAATAAGACACTTTTCATATTGACATCTTCAAAACTTCTTAATTTTCAGACGTACAAAATCAGTTCGATTATTCTTAGCTAACATTTTAAAGGATTGTCTCACTTTTTAATCGAAAATATTTAATAAGAACATTACTGCTGTAACGAACGTATATCGACTATGTGTTGATTTTGTTTATCATTATGAAAATTTGATTTGTTCAGCTTATAGAGTATATCGAATTATACAGTTAGTAGAATAGAGAAAATGGTTTCGAGAAAAATATAAAGGAAATAAGAATTATTATTATCAGATTTACAAGGATAGGAACTTCAGAAAATCATCCTCTACAAAACAAGATATCGTCAAGTTCTCTGCGATGTTTTGTGAATGATTTTTCTATCGGAAATGGGAAAACAACGTAATAGACAAATAATTTTGGTACCCATTATATATCAAAATTGATTTTGCCGACATGTTTAATACTCTGCAGAACCAGTGTATAAAGACCTAAGAGAATCTCTTATGAACATATTCGGAATTAGAATGATTGATAACCCAAAATCCAATAGCTTTTTAACAATTGAAAACATTCTTTCGCTAGTAAAAAGACTAAAACTAATCTCTTGATTAATATGCTAAGAAATTTTGCTTTCGCTAATCTTATTTTTTTTTTTCTAATTATTTGTTTATTCAATAGATATTTTCATATTATGTTTGATTTTAGTTCAAAATCAACAAATACACGTTCATATTCAATTTCAAATACAAATGAAGTTGTAAATAGTAAAAATTCTCAAAACTTAATTCACGATTCAAAACATCGTTCAACACCATATTTATCATCATTATCATGTAATTGTATGGATAATAATGATTCTGTATTAATATCATCATCACCATCTTCACCAACATTTTATTTATCATCATCATCAACATGGAATAGTCGTATTGTTCGAAAACTTAATTCTGTTGCACATCGTTTTAATGCAAGATCATATGCATGTTTAATATCACCTGATCGAACAAAATTATTAATAACACCTGATTATGAAGATAAACATTCATATAGTCATCAAATACATGAAGTAACAGTTATATTTGATATAAAAACATATGCTATACTTCGGATAACACCAGCTCGTAAGTTTAAAAAGAAAAAAACAACAAGATGATTAAATTTTATTAAATTTTTTTAATTAGGTTATGATCAACGATTTTCATTTGATCCACGTTTTGGTCATTCACGTTTAGCAGAATTTGATACAGTTCGTGGTCAAATAACAGATATAACAAAAGATCGTGTACTTGTTTGTTCAAATCATACGTTGAAAACAAAAGTCTATCGTGTAGAATACACCAACGATGGACATCTTATTATTGTTCTATGCACACGTAAGAATCAGTTTACTTTCTAGATTTTGACCATAAGAAAATTGGATCTGATAAGATTGAAATCAATTCACTGAGCAATTTAATACATTTTATATTGAACTATGTTTGACTATATATATGTTTTCTGTGTGTCATAAATATAACGGATGTCCCAGGAATAATGGGCCTCTCAGTATTTTTAAGATTTATCCTCTATAATCCCTGTGATTGAAGTTCTTTTTATTATCAAGAGATAGCACTTGAAATTCTCTACAAAGCCATATGTGACTACATCCCAAAACAGTTTTAGATATATTTGAAAAAACTCGAAAACTAAAGACATACACACAGCTCTAAAAAGTAAATAACGGATGTCCCATAATAAATGGTCGCACTTTGCATTTCATGTTTTAGTCTAGAAATAATTTTTATTAAAAAAACAAAATATATCACAAGATGCACCGTGAAAAGCTCTACAACCTACAAATTAAAGTTTATTTTAATAATATACTTTTTGTTTTCAAAAAAAAAGCAAAACTCTGTGCGACCAATTTTCGTCCTTGTGAAAAAATAATTTTTTTTACATGAATGAGAATTCCTTTTTCTTATTTTCTCTTTTTATCACATAATGTTTTCTTTNCCTAAGATAAAATAGTTCAATTAGTTGTGATGACTGTATAACATTACAAAGAATTTTACTGGAGTTTGGGCAAGAGCCCATTGGGCTGGTTCTGGGAGTGAGTCCGAAAATTTTGAACCCAATGGACTGTGGTCTGGGCGAATCTGGGATAGCCAATAAGTGTTCACATACATTTCTGTATGGTGTATTCATACAAAATAATAGTTGAGCGGTTTCATTGAATATTATGTACTTATAATAGCAAGATAAAAGTTGCTGAAATTCGTGTGGATGGCAGATGATTGTGTAAGAATTAAATTCGATGATTATTTTCATGTTTTATTTATTGATTAATTAAAAAAAAATACAGAAAGCAAAAGAAAAATTGAAGAAAGATAATTAGATGCAGAATTATATTGTGCTAGTGAAGAAGGATAATTAGATGAAGAATTATATTGTGCTAGTGAAGAAGGATAATTAGATGAAGAATTATATTGTACTAGGCTCTGTTCAATAAACTGTTGCGCTTCTTGAAAGAATGTTAAATCAGAATTATTCGAAAAGTTCATTTGAGTAAGTAATAATTGATAGAGTTTTACTGCTTCATTAATATTATCCGATTGAACATAAGCTCGAGCCATACCAACCATATTAATAGCTCGATTAGGTGCAGTTTCATTAGTTTTTTTCAAAAGACTTAATGCTTGTGATGGAAAGTCGACAATAGGTGTTCGTTTACTTTTTAATGTATAATTCTCATTGATTAATCCTAGTTGAAAACGTTTATGAATAAGTAACAGATGTACTGCAAGTAATTCTGATGAACGTATAAATATTAAAGTAGGACTATTAGTACCAGGAATAAGAGTTGATTCACGGTTAACAGAATTATTTAGTTCATTCAAACATTCTTGCCATGATTGATTCATATAATAACGAATTCCATAAATTTGAGATATCATTATTGAAATACTAGTTGATATATATGGATTTGATGAAGCTGTTCTACTAGAAAGATTATTTAAACGACTAAGATGTTCAGTTACTACGGATGTGCTATTACTGTTATTAGAAGTAATTAATAATCGAAGACATTCACCTAAATAATCGTAAGAATGACAATAAAAAATATAACTGTTAGTTCTTACTGAATCTAAACCCTGCTTCAGCCCATATTGGATACCATCGTGTAGCATTTTCACCTACTAACACCATTGTTTGTGTTCCATTAATTGCTAATAATTGTTGAGTTTTATTCAGAAATTGAGAATTATAAGGAAACCAATAGAATAGTTCAATAATCATATGAGCTTGTGTTCGATAAGCAAATGGTAAATAAGGATTTGGTGTTTGATTGGATTGATAATTAGCAAAATATAAATCTCGAAGTAGATCAAGACTACCTAACCAATTACCTGTTTGTAAACGAGAATACGAAAGCCATTCCATAGAATGAGCTCGATTTTCTACATCACATTGAACAAGTAATTTTTGTTGAGTAGCATTAAATAAATTCCAAATCTGTTCAAATTGAATTGAAGAAATCGATAAATTAAGTGCTAATGATTTCTTTGCACACAATCTTAAACTAACAAGAATACTTTGTTCATTAGCTGATAAAGCACGATTCCATGAACCTAACGAAAACAAATAAGAAAATATTATGACACAAAAAAAAACAATATAATGAAATATTTTTCACCTGTTCGAACCCAAATATGAGAAGGCATATGTTGTGCATGTGATGATGTTGTCATAATTTTTCCATATCGATCTGCATATTCTCTAGCTCGTTCAGATACATTCACCAGAGCAACATCATAAGCATGTATAAGATAATTAAGTATACCTGGATGATTTGATTCATTTTTTAATGCAACTTCTAATACGCTTCTTGCTTCTATCATTTCCGGTGGTTCTATTTGTGACTGATATTGAACTTGATTAGCAACATTAAGAAGTGAAAGACCCAATAAAACACGAATATCAGTTTCATTCGAATATTTTTGAGATAAATTACGAATCGATGATAGAAATGCATTTTCACCAACTGTTATATTTGAGTTATCAGAATACCATTGATAAACTGTCGAAAGAAGTTCGCCTTGAAAAATTGTCTTACTTAAATTTCGAATTGCATTGTATACCGCTTGACCACAAGCAATATCAGTATATGACCATAATGTTTGTTTACAACTAATTAAAAGAAAAATTTATTCGATTGATCTAATACGAAATTAATTAACATACCTAAGCATTTTACCAATGTAAGCTTCAAAAAATGTAGAATTAACATTAATAGCAAAATTGAATGCTTCTTTAGCTTCATCATACATAAATGAATGAAGACAAAGATATCCAATAGCAAAATGACGATGAGCTAGTGAAGATCGATCGAGTGTAAGACCAAGAGGTCGTTGAATATCACCCAATTCTAAATAAGATTCCCATGGAAAAATTTCACCTGTTGTATTCCATGATTGACTATGAATTGTTTTACAAAGCACAATAAAAATAAGGTAAATTATAAAAAACATTTTGCTTTACTGATACACCTTGCAAAAAATACTAGGCCTATATGTACTCCTCAGTTACAAGAATAACGAAGGATTTATATATATATATATCCCATAAAAAAAATACATTTATTTAGTTTTATATACATATGTCAAGTCTTTAATTAAACAGTTGACTGTGAAAAATGGTTAAGACGCTTATTTATCCTTGATTGTATATTACTTTGTACAAAACATATTCACTCGATCGGTAAATACAATAATAAACGAAGAAAAGGTTACTTGAGATTTTGAAGAAGGCACTCAAACGTACATGCAAACACATCGAACACTTACATGTTATTCATATAAAATCACACAATGATGAAGCGAAAATATTATTTTATTCTTACTTTTAGAACATCTACTTTTGATTTATGAAAGTCAAAACATTATGTTGACGTTGACGACCTTTACTTTGTAGTTTATAACCGCAATAAATGATTGTATATTCTTATGAAGACTTTCACTATATTAGAACAATGATATGCTTAACGATGAAAGACTTCCAATTGAGCTATGAATATCTTGGTAAGAGTTCGTATCCTTAGATTATTGCTGCGAAGATACTACACTTTTGCAATATATTTTAAGTGAATGCCGTTGGTCTCCTGAATAATACTAGAAAAACTAATTTTTTAATATATCGACTTGAAAAGTTGTAAAAAGGAAGAATTTAACAAGAATAGTTTATGGTAAACATTTCAAATCTTTTGCTATGCTTTTATCCTAAAACATGAATATCGAATCTGCCAGTTTATAAGAACGAATTTAAAAAGCACACGTATATCGTAGCTGTATCAAGAATACGAACAATGAAAAGATCTGAATCTTTCAAAAGAAGCTATTCTTGTCAAAGTCTGTTTCCATGCAAAGTCTCAAGTTGAAATTCGAAAATCAGTTTTCCTGGCATTCCTGAACGTGGTCATAGACTTCATTGAAAAAATATCGTAGAAATACAGTATCTCCGAAGCAATAAGCTAAGAAACGCAGCACTTTTTATTTTTTCCTTTAATGGTAATAGCTAAAAGCAATCAGAGAAAACATTTGAGTAACTGAAGCAATTTCTTATTAGAAGATGTAATTGTCAAATTCCCATTAGCAGATTTGGGTAAAAGGTCTCTAGAAAACTAACAATCTAAAACCTACTTTTCTCGACTCTATCAAAAGCGTTTTGTAAACAAGTTCATCTAATAGAGAAAACATTTCTGAGAAGAAGAAGATGTTCTCGAGCTCGCTGCCACCAATCTTCAGTGAACAATAATAATTGAACCGTTCGTAAAATGTGCACAGTTCGCTGAAGCTAGATCATGGAGTGCTCAGGAGACATATTATTTGGTTCGGAAATATCTTTTTTGATTAGATGAACTTGTTTTTGAAACGTTCTTGATAGAACCCAGAAAACTGATATTTGGAGTTCTTAGTGTTCCAAGCACCTTACATACCAAGAGGGAAACAACAGACTTCATGAGACTATAAATATAGTTCGTTTGAATATTCATGAATAAAAAGAAGTTTATTTATTTTAAAAATCAAATCTATGTATCCATGAATTAAATATTAATTAAATTCATTTGTTCGAGACATTTCAGTATTTTTTGATCAAACCATTTTTTTTTAAACTTATTTGTAGTTTTTCTTCGTATAGTTTATTAAGAACTGATATAACTGATAGATCAGTTCTCTCATGCTAGCGACGGGATATAAGTCAGCCTTTACATTTCACTATTTTCATTGAAATTCTTGACTCTGATTAGGCAACCTAGTTATCCTTGAAGCGATCGATCTTCATTACTAATCTCACTTTTGCGTCTTTCTTTTCGATGTCTAAAGCCATTTAGAATTGTCTTTTTTAGTTTTTCTGTTTATATCGGTAGAGGTAAGCAAGAAGGAAACAGCATTAGTTAGATATTATTTATAATTTTTGATTATATATATACGTTGTTTTTTGTAATTTTTTAGACACATTTCAATTCTTTATATTTTTTCCAATATCTTTATTGTCATTATTAATAAGAAAGTTCTTTATTGAAAATTATCTTAGAATAATTTCATAAGACAGTTATTTTTGTGCGTATTATACTACACATGACTTCATGAGACTTCAACATAATATTTGATGCAAAAGTAATAGAACAGATATCGACTCCTATGTCTCTTCAATAGAAGGATGCTGAAAGAAAACCTTTTCATCAGAACATAGAATTTTTTTCTCCTTCGAATCGTACATAACTTATTTTGATCACTTGTTCATGAACGAAATTACATTACACGAAAGACAAGCACTCTTAAAACAAAACCGTACTTTTTCTGAGATTCAACAAAAAGGGGCGAAATGTTGATTCGGTAAGACGGAAATTCGCCAATAAGAATTTCGACAACGGAATTTCGACAATATTGCCGAATTTCGAAAACTGCCTAGGTCTTCCCCAAAGTACGACAATAAAAAATCTCATGCGGTATATTATTGTCCATGGCTAAAACAATAAAATACCTCANTTATTTTCTGTTGTATCTCTTTGATTAAATAAAAAAAAGAGATAGATTGGTACTTTTTAATATTAATATTTTATCACAAATATTTGTCGACGAAATTATTGGTCGACAAAATAATTTCGACGAAATGTCTGTCGACAAAAGAATCCGTCGACAAAAAATTGTCGACAAAATGTTGTCGACGAAGTTTTGTCGACGAAATTTTGTCGACGAAAATGCCTGTCGACAAAAATTTGTCGACGAATGATATAATTACCGAAACATTCACTAAAAAAAAAAACTATTCTTGTCTAGGCCTGTCATTATGCAAAGTTTCAATTCGAAAATCAGCTTTCCTAAGACCATAGCATTCATTAAAAAAATTCTCCACAACAATATGCTAAGAGTACAAACTGTTTTCAGGGTATGCATAGTTCATTAGAATCTATATAATGCATATAATTTCACCATAAATTCGATATATCAGTTGCATATGTTAGACTTAGAGGCTGACGGTTCGGTTCCGGTGAGAGCTATTGTTGAAAAGAATTTCCTGCAATAGGTTGACAGTTCAGTGAAATGACCATAACACTCGAGAAAAAAAAGTTCTAAAGACACGAACTCTTTCAAGATTTTCATCTACACTATGAGTTCAAATAGATAATTATCCGTCGAATAGATTCTCTCATGAGATAACAATTTTTATCTTTTCTTTGACTGACGAAAATCAACAATATTAAATATCACATTCAAATGAATAATTGAAGAGATTAATTTATGAAATAAAAAAAAGTTCTATTCTTACTTCAATTCATTAAGTTTAATTTGTTCATCATATAATGGAATAATTTGTGCACCTGATGTTACTGATTCTAAATAATAATTTTTTTGATCATGAACTAATTCATTAAATGGTGTTTGTCGTTTAATACATGATAATGTATTTTGTTTTATTTTATCTAATGTCATATCCCTAGATAAGAAAAAAGAAAAATAATTTTATGAAAACTAAAATGAAAAATATACTCTTCGCATTCAACAACAATGATACAACCATTTGGAAGTAAAATATCAAGTAGAATTTTCTTTACCATCGACATCTAAAATTATATAATTAAACTAAATAAGAATAAAGATATCAAAACGATTTCTTTGCTCCCTTTTTTTTTTCTCAATCAAATTAAATAAAAGTGTTATAGAGATTATTTTTCACAATTATTAAAATTGTCTTTTTTCTTTTTGTTTCTCTACTCATTTTGGTAAAGATGTTGTTGTTGAATTATTATCAATATTTTTATTTGCATTATGATTCTGTTTCATTTCTGTTGCTCGAACATGTGCAAATAGACCTGAACCACCAAGTACAAATAAATTTGATATCCACCAAAGTGTTGTTTTAGTCTTAAGAATAAATTAATTTAGTTTTATTTTTATTTTAACAATTAAATTCTTACTTCAGTATAAATAACAACAGCAAGTAATGTTTGTACATAAGATTTAGCTGTACCTGATACATTATGTGTTAAAGGACTTGTCATTTGTATTTGAAAACCAGTAACATAACCCATTGAAAAACCAAGTAAACCAGCCATTGTCATTGCAAACCAAAATGGTAAATTAAATATTTTCGAATAATTAATAACAATTGAAAATTCACCAAAGATTACCATAAGAGGAAGAAATAAAATACATGCATTAAAATTATTATATAAACATAAACGCCAAACATTATTGTCAACACATGGTAAACATCGAGATGTATAGATTGCATTTAAAGCAACAAATATACTTGATGCTACACCACAAAATGCACCAAACATTGACAGAGTACCTAAGATTAAAATTCAATGATAAACTTTTTTTCTGTTAAGCTTCATAAACTTTGTATCTCAAGATAAAAGTGAATATAAGGTTTTTACTACAGAACGAGATTATATGTAGACTTGTAGAGAAAGACATTCTCTATCTAAAGGTGTATGCATCATCGGGTTTGACTGAGAATTTTTGACAAGCTGATTAGGTGGCGACACCTATCGACATTGCAATGGTATTCTATAGTAGAAACTTGATAATACAAATGTTATTATATAGATGGAGTCTTTCTCTATAAGTCTGAGTATATTCCTTTTTTCTAGTCAAAAGTCATTGAAAAGCTTATAGTCACCTTTCACAAATTGATTTTTGTGTACTCAAAAAGTGAGTACACTCTAGAATCGGTCAGTATGTCCGGCCGGCCGGCCGTTTACACGATAACTTTCGAAAGGAGAGTCCGATCACGATGAAATTTTCTACACAGTTCAGTCTTAACAATGTCTCGGTCGAGTTCGAAGATGAGCAGGATCCGTCAAGAAATGGCTGAGTTATAGAAAAAATTGTCATTGTTGAGAAGACCATCCCTGAGGAGGGGTACAGGGATTTTTTCAAAAAAAAATTTTTTTCTCCGAATTATTCACAACATATATCTATCGACTCAGTTTTTAACGCTGATTCCGAATCTGATATTAGTTTTGAATCAAATTGTAGCTTTCTAACAAAAAATCCCCCGAAAAAGGCTCAAAATGCATAAAAACTACAGTTGAGAAAGCAAATAGGGTAGATATTGTCTCAGATGATAAAAAACAAAGTGAATATACCTGTTCACTTTTTGAAGTACACATAACACTCGGATTTAAATCCGATGTTTTCGCATTTTTATATTAAGTAATACTTTTCTTGTCTATTTGAAGAGACATGAAAAGATGTAAATGCTATTATGAAGTTATTCCACATTATATATACATGCATTCAACCGAGAGTTAACATCAAGAGGGCATTAGGGTTATGAATTTTATTTTTCTGCGCTAAAAATTTTGTCATTATAAAAAGTTTTTCCTTTGCATTTATTACGAATAAGAAATAATTTAAGCGTTCACATATATATGAATAAGGCTGAAATTAACATGAGCATTTTGCATTAGAGAAAAGTATTCTTAATGTTATACAGACATGTATTCTTACAAGTAATTATTTACCAACATTGGTTTCATTTTGGTTGCTCTTCAGGATCAAGGTAAAACAATACATCTCGCGACCAGCAACAGTAGTTACATTGTGTTTCACTTTTTAATCGTACAGGGATTTCGTCAACAATTTGTTTTTTTTAATGAGACATTTTTATTTCGGTTTTTAAAAGAAATTTTTATTGTATTCTAATGAAAATTCTTCTTGTTGTTTTCTTTTTACACAACGATATAATGCTCATTAGTCTTAGATAATTTTACGTACACGTACATTGATACCTCACGATCATCTCAATATATAATAAAGAAGGAGAAACAATAACATCTACATTCGTATGTACGAAATCATCGAACACAAATTTAACATCGAAGCATTACTAAATATAACAAACAACTAAGAAATTGAAGTTCCAGACTTTTTGTTTAACGAGAAATGAATATGATTGAAAGAAGATATCCTATCATTGATACTTCCATCTAGATATGAAATCTATACCGATACTGTACTGACGACTTATCGTACTATTCTATCCTAGGCAAATTACCTATATGCTCGATTTTAAGTTTCGAAAATATTAAATCTTATCTTCATAATTTATGATTATAAATAATTTCTTACCGAGTGCATTTTCTTGATCAATACCAAGAAAAAATCCTGAAATAATAAGTCCACAACATACTAAAGCTTTATACGATGTTTTTTGTCCAAGCATGACATATGTAAAAACCTAAGAAATCATAACGAAATTTAAATTCGTTTTCTTTTTTTTCAATGATAACATACCACATTAGCAATAGTAGTTAATGATCGACCAACCATATAGAATGATACAGTTAAATATTTAAGAGTTAAATTATTAAATATAATCATAGCAACAAACATAACTGATAATGGAAGAACCTATTATCAAAAGTTTTTTTTTTTTTTGTTTTGTTTTAAATAAAAATAAATAATTTCATCTTTTTCAACTTACATCACGTGCAATTTTAAGATCAATTTTAAATGTTGGAAATTTTGAAAGAAATGTTATACGTTTATTTAAATTTCCTAATAAAGCACAAATTCCTACTGTTACTACACATTGATACCATGTTATAAAAAGCGGTGCATCAAGCTATAATGATATTATTTTTAAAACTAAAAAAGCTCAAATGAAAACTAATGTTACTTTCACATTATCTGAACTAAGCAGATATTTATTTAAAAAGACCATCGTTATTGAAACAAACCTAAATATAAGAAAAAGAAAATTAATATAGACAAAATAAATAAAAAATTTTTTTTTTTTTGTTAATACCAATAAAGTGTAACAGCAAATGTTATTTGCATATATCTTTTTCTCAATGTATTATTCGAATTATTCATTGTAACAGATGAAACAGGTTCGTTAACCGATGGATCTGTGTTAAGTTGATCTGTTGAATTATTCAATAATCTATAAGAGCTACTGCTCATCGTATTTATACGAAAATCTAGAAAATAAAAAAGGTATGAAATTAGTTAAGCACAAAGAATTTCAAATTGTGAAAAACAATAGTTTTCATTAACAAAATGAATTTCTCAACTTTTTATCATTTATAATCCATATTCGATATTAGAGAAAGACAAATTCTGTTTTGTACATGACACTCACTTACATGCGTAATAAATCTTATTTAAATTTTTACATTTCTTTCTTCCTTTTTCAGAGTATTATAAAAATCCATTGTTTACTACGGGCATCTTTACACAACGCAGGAAAAGAGAAAAAAAAACAGAAGAATTCATTACGATCTGTGATCAATGTGAATTTAAATATGGTACTTGTAAAAATCACAGACACCGCTAAAGCTTTTTAAAAAAAGAACAGAATGTGAAATGAACACCCATGGCAATCATGATATTTCTAAAAAATCTTGTATAATAAAAATCCAAAGTAATCATGGGTATCCGTATGACGAGTCGTTATGGCTGAGTAGCTACGCTATTTGACACATATCCGCAAGCTACCACTTGTTATGAAATTATCGCGGACAAGTCACTAATGATTGTTAATCGCGAATTCGTCCGTATGGTATTCATTTCGAACTCTATCCTTTTTTGTAGTTTTGACTGTGTTTGCAGTTTTCACAGTTATCTAGTAACGAGGTAATCTGCCCCCTTCCGATTTCAATGGTATTTTTTTCTATAGATACTACATAATATTCTCTCAAAAAAATTTCCTAAAAGGTATTTAGATTTGACTAAGCTATCGATTTTTTCGTTCTATAAAAGCTATAGTTTTTCGGAAAAATCGTAAATTTGAATTTTGATCTAAAACTTAGTATATATCGAGAAGTCGACTTGAATAGCTTCAGTAAAAATTTTGAACAAAATCTCTTCACTATATAAAACTTTGAAATAATGAATATTCATGAAAATTTAGTCAAATCTAAATACCTTTTAGAATTTTTATTAGAATACTATGTAATCTATCTTCATGATCAAAGATAAAAATCTGAAAACTAAAATCAAAGAAAAATAATTCATATCATTCTAGAATAGAGTTAATAATATATTTGTTTGTTTTTTTTTTAAATAGAAAAAGAAGACAGTTGATAAATGTTCATCAATGAAAAGTCACTTGATTGAATAAACGTTCTTTGATCAATTGTGACATTAATGAATTGACAGCTTCTACAGCTGTTTTTGTACTAAATAAGAAAAATTTATTTTGAAAAAAAAAGTTTTTTTTTTTTGTGATTTACCAATCCTTTGCTGCTTTTGCTAATTTATCATCTTGTTTTCGATCTTGTTCAGGTAATGGTAAAAAACTTGTTCGTCCTAAATGACTTTCCGCTTGTTCAAGTTTATCAGCTACATCATTTATTTGACCCGTTATATAATCAGCATTAGTTAACAATGTTGATGTACTAAAATACAAAAAAAAATATTTCTTAAACAAAAAAAAAACTCATCATAAACAAACCTTAATGTGCTAACCCAATAACGATTCCATAAATGTTCAAGAAGACGTTTATCAAGTGATGATTTAAAAAATGATACTTCAAGTGGATAATATTGTTTACAATGAACACCGAAATCTTCAATTTTATTTAATGGTATTGGTTGATATTCAATAGCTTCACTTTCAGCTTTATGTCCTTTTGGATATGTACGAAATGCACCAATATTAACTTTACCAGCAGATATTGTTCGTGTTGGATCAACCTAAATATTTTTTTTTTTATTGAACGACAACAAAGAAACAATTATTAAAATGAATTATTCTTACCACAATAGCAACAAATGGATCTTGATATTGTTGATTTTGCATTTGTGTATCAACATCAATACCTGATAACCAACAACCATAACCGGGATGTGAATGATACCATCCAATAACATTTTCAGGACGATTTACTTCTTTAGACCATAATGTATATGAACTCATATATTCATATGCTTCTTGTTGAGCATTTACACGAGTTTCTAGAACGTTGAAAAAAAAACAAATTAAAAGTTTTACATTTTATCAAAAAAGAAAATCTTAGTTAAAAATGAATCCGAACTAAACTCAATCCCGATAATAAACTGATATTCACTAAATATACACAATGATGAAGTTAGTGAACTCATCTGACTAACATAAAACATAGTAATTATCTCGTAGAGAATTAAATACATCAATCAAAGATTTATCACTACTAAGCACCAGTAGATACTCAAATAAGAAATACGCCACAATGATATTTAGAAAAATCAAGATAAAACAGGTACCACGGGTGCATACAATGAGTCAACATTTCTTTTTATTAATAGGTGTCGTGTTTTAATCAGAGAGTGGTTGTTTTATTCTATCTATTACGGGCCACACTTCTTTAGGTATTCAATAAGAAATTATAACAAGACATTATTGATATATAATCTATGTTCGTGGCAATATCTTCTGTTTTAGAGACATTGAAAAATTCCATGAATTCGTACTCGACCTGAGCGTTTTCAAGTCTAACAGCCAGCATCATGGGGAATCCGATGGATTCAATTTAACTGTAGTAATTTAACACAGTGTCGGACGAGATTTTCTTGAAAACCATCACAGCAGATTTTTCACTCGCGATAAATATCTATCTATCACAGTCTGTGATATGTCAACTTGAACATGATACCAAAGGACACTCGAACTTTTTTTGAGAAATACAACTTGATAATCTTAGTTGCATATTTAATCAGTAAACAATACTTCATAGTCATCAACAGATTTTTATCTTGAAATAAACTTTACTATAAAAAAAAATGTTACCTGTTCCTTCTACTGGTAAAGCAAACGAATCCATAACAATCATATTTTCACCATCAATTTTTCCTAATAACATGCCCATAACTTCAAGTGTACCACCTGATCGTGCATGCATAACTAATTTTAATAAAGCCAAAGCAGAGATTTTACATCGTTTAAAATAATTCGGACTTAAAATTATAAAAATAATATTTTTTTTTCTGTTGTAATAAAGAGAAACATAAATTCAATCTTACTTTTGTAACCATGGTCGAGTTTGTAAAATCGATTGTTGAAAACTAGCATCATATGCATAGATTTCATCAGCTGCTGTTATTTCTTGAATATTATTTGCTTTTTCAAATTGAGTTAAATTTTCTTTTGCACTATTTGCCATCTGAAAATAAGACAAAAAACAACAAGTATTCTTAAATATATCAACCGATTGATAAATTAATCGATGTTAAATGAAACAAATATTATTTTGGTATAGAAAAAAAAAATTTTTTTTTTAGCTAATTGCAAATGATCTTAAGAAAAGATGTTTATTTGTTTTATATAAGACGAAATTTATTAATAAACTATTATTGTTATAGTATTATTTAATATTTGTTTAACATATTTTTCATTCTTATGATGTTTGAATAATTCATTATGAAAAATAATATATAGTAAATCAGGTGATTTTATTTGAATTCTAAAGGTTAAAATCCCATGCTTTGTCAATCACATGTTATGTTTTAAAACAATTGCAAATGTAACAAATCAATTAATCATTTTTTTTTCTTTGTGATAAAAGTAACACTAAAGACTGGAAAGAAATGTTGAGATTTTATAAAATTATGTCATCATTCCTTATTTTGAAAACTGTATTGTGATCATCATCATCATCACTATGTTGACTATTCTTCTCTTGCTTTAGATTTCACCAATAAATGATATGGATCAAAAGATGTCGTACATTGACAAGTCAAATTTCCAATATGAATACAATTTTCATAAGACTTAAATAAATCTAAAACGATTAATATTTATACATTAAATAAATTTATACAAAAACAAGAAAATATTTTTATTTTATTTTATTAAAAGTTTGAAAAGAGTTGTCATGATTACTTATATAAACTTCATTTCTGCTTTCTGACAATCGATTAAAAGTTGTTGTTTTATCTTGGAAAGTACATAAGTATATTATACTTCATTTATTTAATCAAAGATTTCACAGTATTAGGTCTAGAAAATATGGTATACTATCTTGTCATTATCTACATTTTATGTCAGAACTCAATCATTTGATTTAAATTTTATACGAAATGAAATTTTCGGTTAAAAACTTTCTTGATAGACAATAATCGTTAGTCAATCATCTTCATTAATTCAGTTAGCATTAATTGACTTGCCGTCAATATGTCGATATAAAATTCATGTCTGGTGCTCTGTAATAACATTGTATAACAACAATGATTGGTCATGTAATGCTGAAATTCTAACCCATTCCTATTTGTATTCATTAGTGAATTGATGATCGACCCAACATACTGTGAGTTGTTTCATGCTTAGACAATCGTGAATAATTCATTCTATTGTATTATAGGAGAGAGAAATCTTAACTAAAATGCCATTATGGGTTCAATATTTACAACTGTAAACTCGGAAACTGAACAACTATATCAATATCCATCATTCATGCTTTCTCTTCTTTTACGAAAACACTTTGCCTCATCTTATAATTTTTGGATACAATGGAACGTTAGATCGCCATGCTATTGTAACTTTACATCTATTTCCAAAATAGTCTGAATTTTAGTATAGTATTAAACATTGGCTGGACTTGAATTTTATCTGAAAGGATATTATAACTAAATCCCAAATAGTATATTATCATGGAAAAGATATTCTACTATTTATTTCATGCAAAAAAATTTTAAATGTTCACTGGTTTATAAAATTGCCAGTAATGCTACCAGAGCTTTTGATTAGAACTAACTGTGATGAAATTACATTAAAAGGAAGATAATATATTAGAGTTAGAGATATGCAGGACCGCAACTCAATTTTATAGTAAAATAGATTTAAGCAAATCATCTTATAAATCTGAACATCAAAACTGCGATCAGGACTACAACCGATTTACCGGAAGCAAAAATATTTGATCTCACACATCTCTAGTCCAAATATTTGCAAAGAAAATATAAAAGATTAACATCAATCAATAATTCTTTTCAGAGAATTGCCATGGTTCACAATATTTCAAATGAATATAATTCGATGAACACGATCATTCATAAAAAAGCATCTCTTTGAAATAAATTTTTCATTGATCAATTGCAACAAGTCAAATAAATTACTATTGGTAATTTTTACTGTTTGTGTTCTTCTTTTGTTTGCACTAATGTACTTCAATAATACACATAGGACTTTGTACTATTGACATTTTGTTCGGTCTTGTGTGTACATAAGAAATATTAATTATTTAACTGAAAAAATAGTTAAATTTTACTTATAATTTAAATGAAAATTAAAAAATACTCATATAGCAAAAGCTTTCTGAGCGTTATTGATAGCAAGCCGAAAATGCTTCTTTGAACAAAGGATTGCAACAATTCCCTTTGACGTTCGATAACTAGATATTAAATTTGTAATACATAGATGAATAACAACTTTTATGAAATAAAATAATGACCAAAGTGAAGGATCTCTTTTATAACATTTTAGACTCAAATTGTTGGTTTTGATTTTTCTGAAAAACAATTAATCGAGTGTTTTTCAAAACCATGCAGATTTGTCATCACTGATATGATACTAAAATTTAGTGTCCTGTGTGAACGACTTTTCTCAATTTCCATTCCTGTAATACTTTCAAAACTTCTATGATGGTTTCATATTTTGTGTTTGAGAAAAACTATCATATCAGACGCTACTTTTTGTCAATGTCAAAGCTTATGCAACGTGAGATGGTCTTAAATTAAAAATAAAATTCAGACTATTTTTTCAGTTAAATAATTAATATTTCTTATGTACACACAAGACCGAACAAAATGTCAATAGTAC
>CAJNSZ010001027.1:22351-32962 GCA_905329745.1 Rotaria sp. Silwood2 | reverse complement strand
CTTGAAATCAAACAGAAATCGCTTCCACCGAATCATCCATCGTCAATCGCGACTCATCGAAACATAGCAACAGCATTGGATGGTCTCCATCGATCTGAGGAAGCTGTTCAACATGCGCAGCATGCAGTTGACATTGCACAGCGTGCATTTGGAACTGATCATTCGGAAGTAAAAGACAATCAAGAATATCTTGATGAACTTCGTCAAAAACTCTGATCAATATCATATTGAACACTGTCTACTTGCTATATTTGATTATTTTTGTCGGATTTGCTCTAATTACTAACTACCATTTCTCAAATAGCTATCAATAGTGTTTAGTTATCAAAGTCGAGCTTCTGTCATTACATAGATCTATATGGAGACATTTATCTATGTATTATTCATTAAGTTCTAAGAAGTTTTCTAGAATATTCGCAAGTAAACAATTTTTCTATTGCTCATTTCTACAAATTCTCGTAACAAACTATGTTCAAACTACACTAAAACGTAGTTCATTCCATTCTAACTGTGTCTGAAAAACTTTCTAGTATTTGATAAATATGATGTAGATAGATATTCTTCAATAGCTAAAAAGTATCGAAAGGTATTCGAAAAATGGTGTTTAATATTTTTTTTAAAATTCTACAATATTACATAGTTAGTTCTTCGCTACTTTTATTTTTATTTCTTCAAGTCTCATAGACTTTTCATCGATCGTTTTTTTTTATATTCGTTTTTTAGGTTTATCATGCGCTGGTGAAAGCTCGAAAATTGTTCTGTACAAACACTGTCCTTTAATGTTCCTTATATGAATTGTTTTTTTTTTGATGAGCCAAATAAATTCAAATTCAGCATTACTTTCTTCAGTTAAAACGCGATCAAAAAATAATTTTTCAGTATTAAGTTTGTCGAACCTCAAAACTTATGAAACCTTCTTTTCTTCGTTTACAAGTCTGGACATGATTTGACTTGAAATTTGATCAATAATTTTTTAGTTATCAATCATCTCTAAGTTATCTAGTATTCATTGTGTTATGTTTCATTCTTTCTACAATATGTAATATTAATCATTTCAGTCGAGTGATTAGATCTGAGCTTTCCCAATGGGATAACAAAGCATAAGAATAATAAAAAAAAATTCTTTTATTTTCCAATAACAAATTTTCATCCATTCAAGCTTATGCTGATTAGTATTTTTTTCAGAGAAATTAGTTAAGATTTTGAATTTCAATTACACAATTTTTTTACTTGATCAACGAGTTCGCGCATATGATTATTGTTAAAATTAGTATGTTTTGGTATTTTCTGTTCAATCTTTGTGATAAAAAAATAAAACCAAGCATGTACTTCATTCAAAGTCGAACAGTTTAACATTAATTTACAAGTAAGTCCTTTGCGTATTTTTACAATCGATGTAAATACTAAAGGATTGTTATATAGTTCAACAAGGGTTGCCATTGCCATCACTTGTGGAATTGCACAAAATTCAAATATTTTACGATGTTTAAGACGACCAAGATAGTTGATTACATCAGGCACATGTTTAAGTGAATCCATTACCATATGATTTAAACATTCAAGACTTTGTCGTTCATTAGGAGTCTTGATAAATTCATCAATATCGATTGCATAATTTTGCCATATTTCTTTTGGCCACCAAGTTCTGCCATTTTGAAGATCTTCGAGATAATCTCGAATGATATTCGTTTTCTGTAAAAACAATCCCATACTATTACTGAGATGTTCATGAACATGGATATCAACATCTTCTAATCCACTATGAGCAAAGAGAGCTGATAATCCATAACCAACAAGGCCAGCAACATAATGACAATATAAATTATAACTGTCTAGTGTGTCAATTGAACCAGTCTTACCAACATATTCAGTCATTCCATTTCCCATTTGACGTGTTATATCTAATATAATCGATTGATATTTTGCATCCAATGATTTAAATACGTTAACGACTTTACCGAAATTCTCCAATAATATTCGATAGTCTTCTGCATCACCAACATCTTTTATAGAGCAATTATCAACTGATAGATTATGGTAGAAATTTCTTAATAAGAAAATCTTTTTGTCTTGAGGATATGTCATGTCATCTTCAACACTATCAAGACCACGAAGAACAAGATAAAAAATACATACGGAATCTTTTAATGGTTGAGGAAGCTGTTGAATGACAAGTGAAAACGAACGACTAACTTTATTCAATGTTGCATAACAAAAATCTACATCGTTAAGTGTCTTTACTAGTTGATCGAGTGCATTTTTTGGTACTTCTTTAACATAGCCACCAAATTTCATTTTAAATATTGCAATTAGCTCACTTGGAAAGAAAAATGAAGATATTAACTCTTTCAATAAACGAGGAATATGAAAATATTTTTGTTTGAAAATCTTCGTTGGATTTTGTTTTATTAATGTAGTATTATAAACATTGCTGGAATTGTATACTTGATCAACATTCATGTTGGCTGAAGCTGAATCCGAGTATTGATAAATATAGTAAAATAAATATACGACAATATTTATTAAAGCAGCAATGATCATGATCATTGTTATAGAGTTCGAATCGAAATAATAGTAAGTATGTTGACCTTCCATTTATCTTTTACAAAATAAAAGTGAATATTATTCAGCAAGTTATACTCATCAGTACAGGTAAGAGAGCTCTATCATGATAAAAAAAACAAAGAACAAAGAAAAAAAAAGAAGAGATATCGTCCGAGATCTGATGATGATCGTTCGATGTCGGACGATGATGATGATCATCATCTTGTGGTTTTGGTGTCACTTGAATGAAAGAGAATTGCGTGTTTTTTCTTTGTTTACTAACTTCAACCGTTAATCTAATTTTCTTCATTGTTTCAAGATTTTTATTCTTCTCATTTATTTTTTTTCTACTTTCTTACCATTATATATTATAGTAATTCAGAGTAATTTAACTATGAATCTCATAGAATATATCGTAGCTAATTTGTCTAACAAACAAGTTAAATATTAATAAAACATAATTATCAGATAAAATAGAAAACTATCAAACATTATTATAAATCCAACTAGAAGAAAAATCAGCAAAGCAAAATGAAATAAACTCTTTTGACCTTTCTATTGATCTTTCAAGGTCAATTTATAGTGTTGCCTTTTTGTTAATCTTTATCATTATAATGTTGTCTGAACAATAATTAAATCTAGTAGAATTTCACAGTGTTGTGTTGTCTATATATATAGAGAGAAAAAACATGTTATCGATCTTTCAATAAGGTATCACATTTCTGATAGTGATAATCTTATTAGATCGTAAATAGATTGATATTCGATTCTATTTCATCATTTGATGTTTCATTTCTTTTTATCGTTTCAATGCAAAAAAATCATAAAAATACTGAAAGAAAAATGTACAATCAAATTAACTTTATATAATTGATTGTATTTCATTGTCTAACCTAAATAAATCAAGTCTCTCTTTAACTTGTACGTGAAATTATGTAAATAAAAAAAACGAATTAATCCCCATAGTGTTCAATATTTGGAAAAAAAATATTCAGTTCAATCGAACATATTATACTGAAGAAACAAGAACGATTATACACTAGTGCTTTTTCAGTTAAAACCGGCTTAAAAAAAACCAATATATTCGATATGTCTGAAAATTGGTTTTTCTTCAACTGGATCGATAAAAATCTCTTCACATTAAATGATATTAGACTTTTATGATTACTTGTTAAAACAACTCTCAAATGAATTATGATCATCATCATTGTAAAAATATTTCATAGAATAGATGAATCATTATACTACTTTTATTCCAAAGTTGCTTTTCATTAACGTACTTACCAACAACAAAGATTCATCAACTATATGATATTTCACAAAGAATTGTTTGACAAGATAATGAATGCATTTCGCTTTTTATCTCCGAAAATCGTGGAGCCTTTAGGAAATTTTACACTTATTGCGCACTTTTCTATTTTCGAAAAAGAATAATTCTTAAATCTATCATGGAAACTCGACAGAATAAAAACGATGATTCTGAACAAAATAGATATTGTCAATATATTTTTTCAAAATTGACCATAAAATGTTCTTATTTGATAAAGAAAAGTATTTCTAGTTACGTATTATAAATATTGAACTATCTAGATTCACTGAAAATCAATATTCAGTTTTACAAAATAGTCAGGTAAATCAAATCATCTTGTTTGTATACCATCGTTGTTTAGATTGGTATGAATTAATTGAAACAAAGCTAAACTCGAAATTTTTATTTATCTTTTTGTCATTGAAATATTTTATGAATTTTTTTGAAAGTAAATATCTATATGGCCCAGTGACTGTTTGAATTTTAATTATTTTCAGTAAATATTTAATTTTCTCAGATATTTATAAATAAATATTTCAATAAAAGTACAATTATGAATAGACAATGAGACAAACAATATTTACCAATGAATATTAATTTCAAAGTTTATTTCAATTATTTTCTTAATTTTTTCAAAATAAACTAATATAAAAAAAAGAACACAAAGTTAATTATTTTATTGTCGATTTGCTCATTGAGATATAATCTACTATTGACAGTTTGTTTATTCGATGCAACTTGATCGGATCCATTCAATAGTTAAATAATTGATTAGAAGAAGAATTTTTACTAATGATCGATTGAATAAAAATTGTTCTGATGCAGAAATTCAATTTCTATCTAATGGTTAACATATAGATAACTATTAATATATATATTGACTGAAGGGTATGGGTGTGGGGTGGGAGTGTGGGTATGTATCAAGAGAAGAGCAAGACCAACACCCAGAATAATAAGCGAAAAAAGATCATACCAATCCACTAGATGAATCCAGAGTACCACCTAAGGCATGATTTAGTGCTCTAACTTCTGTTACAGGTCCAATGGTTAATGATGTACCGGTGTCAATAATAGCATTTGCTGATCTGCTTACTATAGTTGATCCAACAGTTACACTGTTCAAAAGAGATAATGAATGAGAAAAGGAGAATCTCACTGATTAAAATACTTACCTAGTCATTTGAAATTCCAAATATCCTGCTAGTACTACAGGAGCATAAGTAACAGAAACCGTGTATTTACTCGAATCTACACCACCGGATATTGCCTTTGGATCACTAAAGAGAAAGAGCGACATGCGAGATGTTTACATTTGTTAATGAAATATTTACGGATTGAAATAAGAGGAAAAGATAGCTTCGGATATAAGACCTTGCGACCACATATTGTAAAAAACTGGCTTCTCACCATCTTTTGTTAAACTTGAATATGCAAGGCCAAATATACCATCATTGACATTACCAGTCATACCATTAAGAAATGCACATTGAGCAATTGTTTGATTTTTCACGATAATTCCACTGATCTAAATAAAATGATGGATTAACAATTATATATACATTGACTGAATGAATTTTTTTTCTTTTAACATTAGCAATATAGAGAAGCCTAATTATTCAATAGGAAAATGAGCACAAAAGAATGTCATAAAAACGAATTTTTTCTTTTGTATTAGCGTTGTACTCGAGTCAGGAAAATGTAAATTCTACTATGACTCATCTGGGATCGGCTTCTAACGTATGATTAATCTTAGTCTTGAAGGCGTAATTAATGATGTTAAACTTCTATCTGAACGATTGTCCTTAACTCACCGTGACAGTGTCGATGCTTAAAAAGCCTTGGACCGAATAATCATTAGCATATGTAATTGAAAATGGTTTTCCATTGGGAATATACGTTGTTGATGTTGCAGAGGAATACTGATTAAAAGCAGCTAAAATTCGAAAGACTACTAGAATCTTCTGATTAAAATACATATTGATAACATACCACAATTCGATGTGCAACTGCTTGATGGTACCCATAAATCAGATGAGCCCGTATCGAAGTCGACAAGAAATGTTTGGCTAGGTGTACCGATTGAGATTGCTCCAATGAAATATGTCTGTTAAAAAAATGAAATTTAGAAATCTACATCCAATAAACTATGGATCAACTTTGTACTATCAGCATTGAACTATAATCAAATGCCACTTGAATCAGGAAATTTATCTCCAGAAAACGATGCATTGCATTTTGCGTACTTATATCAGCTTCATTGACAAGACTTTCCAAGGTAGAAGATTGTGCCACAGAAATTTCGCCGAACGTACGCGAAGATACATCACATATCTTGATCGTGATGTTTGTTAGCGATGCTGTACAAATTGTTGTTGCAAATGAATGAGGACGAACTCGATCGATCGAAATCCTAAAAGTTTCAAATGAACATATTCGTACATAGTTTTCATTGACATAACAACTTACCGAAACAAATTACTGTTAGCAATGGCATGATGAAAACTGATCATAATGAGTATTGAAAACAAAGAAATAGTCATTTTTGAGATCATTCTTTCTTCGGCTAGTTGTAATTGTTGCGCGTAATGTGAACACTAATGACCATACAAGAAGGCAGCGTCTTTATATATGAATGATGGTTGAAAGAATGATTCAGTGGAAAATAATGACTCAAAGACATGACATTAAAAAAAATTGTTTGTGCATACAGTTTACACAATCGTTGATTGATGTACTTTTATTGTGTGTTTGATAAATCGGTGAGCGTTTTTCTTCCTTGCTTTATTCGTGTAATCGCGAACTTCTGTAATATGAATCATCACGGGATCAACGAGAAAAAAATGTCCTAGATGAAGAGCTTTTCTTTTCAATGTAAAGAGCTGACAAAAAGAAGAACAGTCAAATAAAAAGAAATAATTACGTTTTCTCAACATAGAATATCTAGGTAGAAAAAAACACTTATCTACTTGCGGGCCAACAGTCAGAACACAACATCTTGTTTTTTTCTTTAACATTCACATACAGACGCAGAAAAAATTGAGTTATTCTTGGTGAATATTGCGAGACATAACAGGCGGTAACTCTAGAAAAGAGGCGGATCATAGAATAGTGACTACTTCAAATATGCTCTCATTCATGGTCTTTCATCATATTTTTCTCTATCTTATGGTTTATGAATAGATGTCATTCTAATGTGCATAGTTATACGACAAAAAAATTTTTAAAAACAGAAAACATTACTCTCAACAATAACAAGTCAGATTTCAACTGGAAATCGATTACAATATAGTTTTCAATTTATGATAATCATGTTGAAAAAGAAATTAACGACCATATACAGTCGTATACGACCGTCCTTCTTCGGTCTGGGTCAATTACCATTATCCATTTAAAAAGAAACATCGCTCCGAGAGAATACTAATAAATTTTGAAGAGAAACTGGTAGAGAGTTGCGATTTTCGTTCTTGAATAGAGTATGACTGGGAACGTAGTACCACCAAATAATCCGGCATTCAAGTAAGGTTTACCGTAGTAAACCCTTGCATCGAAACTTGGTGAGATCGTCGTCCCCTGAGCGTATATCCGATTTTGATTTCTAGCTAGTAAAATTAATAGCTTGGATCAAGATCTACAATTTTTGATCAGCCTCAGGTCTGAATCTTTTACAATTCAAGAATTATAAGTATTCTTTGTAAAGGTATTGACTACTATCTGGTCATAAAGGGTGTAGATGTGGGTGTCACTAACAATGGAAGGGTTTGTATTGATAAGCGAATTGGATGATCCGGTTGTTATCAAAAGATCACTTTCACCGAGAAACTAACGAATTTAAAATATTAGCTGCGTATGGCATGCCTGGACAGAGATCCTTGAATTTCAAGATATGGGAAATTTAAGTATAAAAATGAATCNTATTGATAAATGATTTAGAATTAACTTCGATACGACATTTATTAAATACATTGACTAATTCGTTTCTTTCCTTTTGTTTAATAATGAATCTTATTATTATTATCAATATGAATTCGTTCGATATATACGTAAAATCTAATACTTAACAATGATTATAATTAGTTGAGAAGAAAAATCTTTTTTTTATGATAATTTTTATATTATTATTTATTGAAAGAAAAAAAAACATATGACTTATCAATTTTGACCCATTCAATGTTACGTTGATAAGTATTCTTTTAGAGACATTCTTAAGATTTTAAATTTCGATAACATAATTTTTTCACTTGATAAACGAGTTCGTGCATATGATTAATGTTCACATTGGTGCGTTTTGGTATTTTATGTTCAATTTTTTTGATAAAGAAATAAAACCAAGAAAATACTTCATTCAAAGTCGAACAGTTTAACATTAATTTACAAGTCAGTCCTTTTCGTATTTTAACAACCGATGTAAATACTAAAGGATTGTTATATAACTCAACAAGAGTAGCCATTGCCATTAATTGGGGAATGGCACAAAATTCGAATACTTTACGATGTTTAAGGCGACCAAGATAGTTGATCACATCAGGTACATGATTAAGTGAATCCATCACCATATGATTTAAACATTCAAGACTTTGTTCCCCATTAGGTGTTTTAATAAATTCATCAATATTAGTTGCATAATTTTGCCAGATTTCTTTTGGCCACCAAGTTCTACCTGCTTGAAGATCTTCGAGATAGTCGCGAATAATATTTGTTTTTTGTAAAAATAGTCCCATACTGTTACTGAGATTATCATCAACATGAAGATCAGCGTCTTCTAATCCACTGTGAGCAAAAATAGCTGATAATCCATGACCAACAGGACCAGCAACGTAGTGACAATACAAATTGTAACTGACTAATGTTTCAATTGAGCCTCTCTTACTAACGTATTCAGCCATTCCATCTCCCATCTTACGTGTGATATTCAATATGATAGATCGATATTTTTCATCTAGTGATTTAAATACATTAATAACTTTACTAAAAGTATCCAATAATATTCGATAATCTTCTGTATCACCGACATCCTTTATAGACCAATTATCAATTAACAAATTATTGTAAAAATTCCGTAATAAGAAAATTTTCTTATCTTGAGGATATGTCATATCATCTTCAACACTATCAAGACCACGAAGAACAAGATAAAATATGCAAACTGAATCTTTCAATGATTGAGGAAGCTGTTGAATAACAAGTGAAAAAGAACGACTGACTTTATTTAATGTTGCATAACAAAAATCTAGATCATTAAGTGTGTGTGCCAATTGATCAAGCGAGTTTTTCGGTAGTTTTTTAACATAACCACCGAATTTTATTTTAAATATTGCAATGATCTCGGTTGGAAAGAGAAATGAAGATGTTAACTCTTTCAATAAACAGGGAATATGAAACAATTTTTGTTTTAAAATCTTCATTCGAATTTGTTTAATTAATGAAGCATTATAAACATTTCGAATATTCCAGATTTTATCAAAATTAATATTAGATGAATCGAAGTACAAATATTGATAAAAGTAATAACAAATATATAAAACAATGTTTATTAAAGTAGCAATTATCATTATCATTATTACAGAATATGAATCGAAATAGTAGCAAAAATTTTCACCTTCCATCTATTTTTTACAAAATAATACTTAATAATATTCAGTTAGTGATATTTATCGGTACAGGTAAGATACTTCTATCATGATAAAGAACAAAGAAAAAAGAAAAAAGAAAAAGTCCACTAACGAATGAATATAAAACAAATATCGTCCGATATCTGATGATGATCGTTCGATGTCGGACGATGATGATCATCATCTTGTCTTGTACTGGTTGGTCTCACTTGAAGGAAAAAAAACTAAGATTTTTATCTCATTTCAAAAGCAGTTCATCTCATTATCTTCACTCGATGAACATTTTTATTCTTTTTATCTATCAAAAAAAAAGGTTGTTGTATTTTTTTTGTTTTTATCTATAACTTAACCTAACATTGTTTTATTGTTTAATAGAACGATTAAAATATTCCTAAGAAGAATTATAAGAAAGACAAGTGTTGCTTATTTTTTATTTATCCATATGAATATTTTCAATGCACTATTATTCATTCATTTCTTCAACAAACGTAACAAACTTTTATCATCGTCGTGTTAACGTTAACAAAATCATTTCATATATAAATTACTTTTATTTGTTTTTCTATTTATAAATTTTATAAAAAAAATTCAAAAATAGAACAACAATAATAATTAACTTATAACAAAATTATACCAATTAACATTATAAAAAATACTTATTTTCATTAATTAGGAGAGAATTTAATAATCAATATAATTAATAGAAAATAATATCTTATCGAATTTATCTAACAAATATCAATAAAAACAAGAACTTTTTAAATAACGTCAACTTATTTTAAGATAGAAGAGAAAATAAGGCTAAATAGTTGATTATTCGACATAATACTAAACTATCAAGCCGTGTCACACAATTTTATAGTGAATCTTCTATAATATCGATAGGAAATTCTTGTTATTCACTATTCCGAGTGTTTTTTTTTACATTTTCAACCTTTGTCTAGTTGAGATTTGATCCCTATTTTTATTAATTTATTTTGTTTTTGTTCCTAAAATTAAAACCACAATAGTTACATAACATATAAAACAACTATGTTGACAACTAGAATTTTTTTTCTATATACAGTAAAATAAATTATACTACGTAAAAGTATAATATATAGAATATTATAATAAATAATATTTTCATACAAAATAAAACAAATAAAT
>CAJNSZ010001027.1:0-15736 GCA_905329745.1 Rotaria sp. Silwood2 | reverse complement strand
TGATTTCAATCAACAACACATCAAGAATTTCTAATGAACTTTTGTAACTAACTCAATATTTTTACTCAAAGACAATAGAAAGAATATCAGTCTTACTTGATTGACTTTCAATCCCCCTGCAAGATATTCTGCTCCTTTGTCTCCGATTTGATTCTCATACAAGTAGAGCTGGGTTAATGTCTACCGAAATAAATGGAAAATGATTATTTGAATCATACATGAATGTTGTTTAACGTCAATCGTTATACAAGTAGGTATAATTTATCATTATGGAAGATATCAGAGAACTTTTTTTGGTATTGAAAAATAACAAAAAAAAAAGTATTATATTTATTACATATAGTTAGAATAGTTTGTAGCAACAAAGTTGATCTCATGATTTTTCACTATTGCTTCGATATATTTCATTGATTTCCATTAGTTTTTTGCATGAATCGATAGGCTAGAATTACTGCATAGAAACATTTTTTCAATTGCTCATCTATGCTCATTACCTCGCCAGTCGAGCATCGTTCGCTCTGCGTGTACCCATTTCAGGTTTACAGGGTTCTTCCTGGTCGTGCGTGTGTACGCAATAAGGAGCCAAGAGATGTGGGAAAGCACAATTAATAGCAATGAAAACCAATTTATTAAGCAATCAGAAAAAGAAAAAAAAACACATTTACATATTCTTTTTCACATAGTAAATATTATTCATCCGTGTTTTTAAAAGAGGATGTGTTGACGGGAGTGATTTTTGCCAAATAGCAAGTGCCTTTTCTAGGAATGAAAGCGCATTTGGCGAGTCACCCATATTGGCATACACGGAACCAATCTTGTTGTATGACGTACCCAAGTCAAGATGATTTGAAGGGAGGATTTTTTGTTTGATTTCTAGTGATTTTTGATGCGATGAAAGTGAATTCGAATAGCCATCCATTTTGTTATACACCGAACCAATATTGTTGTAAGAAGCAGCCAAACTGAGATCCGTTGGTGAGAGAATCTTTTCTTTAATTTTAATGGACTTTTTATAATATGTAATAGCATCTTTATATTCGCCTTGATTACGTTTGACCCAGTCAAGCATATGACTCATTAATGCCTTCTCTGAATCCGTCTTTGCTTGTTCAAACAGTATTTCATAAACTTCTTGAGCTTTATTGAATTGTCCCAATTTAATTAGTAAATGGTCCAAACGATCCCACTCCTTCTTCTCAGGATAGGTCGCTTTGCGTATTTGTTCAGTAAGTATATTTAAATCTGGATCGTTGTCACTATAGAGTGTTAACTCGACTTGCCAAACACAATTGTTTTCATCGGTATATTTTATTGATCCTATGCGAAAAATAGAATTCATTGAGAAGAGGATTTCTTCTTCTCCTTTAAGATAGCTAACATCACGAACGTTAGCATATGGTGTTGACAGAATAGAAGAATCAATTCTCATGACAAATAAAATACCAACAAGATTAGATGTTTCCGTGGTTTGACGAGCAAAATTAAGAGATATTTGACGATCGATACTAGTTGATAGAAAATTATTAAATGATAAAAGTCCACCTGGTGTTTTCATCATTCGATCCAAGTCGTCTTGGGATAAGCCTTGACCACGGTAAACAGTAAAGAATTTCTCATGTGTGTTTTCGACGCATTGTTCCTTATGAAGCTGAACGATGTGATTGTAGAGGTCACGAATAAAAAATCCCATGCTTATGATGAGATCGATTTCCATCATTCGTAATGATCGATTGAGCATAGAGTACAAAAAACACTGGTTCGTATACCACCAAACCGGGATATGCTTAAAGTATTCGTGTTCGAGTTTCTTGACATATTGAAGTTCGAACGGATTATTAGCAAAAATGTCACGACAGTGCATAGTAAATTCCTTGATGTGTTGTTGATTGAAATCAATTTTAAGTAAAATTTCCTTCATTATTTGCGTGTACATGAATGAGGAATCTAATTGGTTAAGATTTTGCTTGGTAGATCCACTATTAACAGTGACAAAACTGGCAGATATCATGTTTTGATCACATTCTTGTGCTGCTTGTTGAAGGGCTTTACATATTGGAGTAATATCAGTAAAAACCCCTTTTAGTTTTGGCCACTGTTTGGCCCCTTGTTCATGCCGAGCTTGGTCCTGACAAAAAATGTAAATTGTACTGACCTGAGACATCATGTATAATAGGAACTACTGTTTGTCCTAGTGCACCAGAGGCGATAATAAACAACTTGTCTTGTTCGAAGTCACTAATAAAATCAATGCATTCATCGGCATTTATGAATATATTGACTTTGCTGACTACTTTTTTTCATTTTGACATTGTATTCTTGCAATCTTCGTTGTTTTCTAGATCGATACTGCTGTCGAGCCAGATGAGTAAAAAGTTCTGAACCATACGAGCATTAGAAAGTCGCTGTGGCCTTATGCTCATAGGTTTCGATGATGTGGCAACAGCAGCAGTTATAGTTTTGATCAGTTCTTCCATTTTGTCGACAGCATGCGTCATGTTTTATCAATGAAATAAAAGTGAAATAAATTGACTTGAATTTATTTAGTATGTTGAAATTTTCATCCAGATGTTCCTATTCATTTTTTGTTATTTTTGTCATTGAAACTCATTTTTCTTTTCGTTTCAAATGCTTCGTTCTCTTTTTTTACTGGTCGTCGTCTATGGTGCTAGAAGAAAAATAAAGAAAAAAAATCATTGTAACATAAATCCATACATTATGTCGCGTTTCGGTTTCTTATCATGATGCTTAAAAGTTCTTTCGTGCTCTCATACTATGCTGCTGTAAATGTCTTTTCATTCATTTTCTTCCCCTTATCCTTGCGGGTCGGGGTTTGAGCCCGTTCAGTAGTTGTTTCCATTAGTTTCGATCCTTTGCTACTTGTTGTACTTTGAGCCATTGGAGGTTTAAACGCTCCAGACAGAGTTTTTCTATATATTTTCGCCAACTTGTTCTTGGTCGTCCGATTGGTCGCTTTCCTGATAGTGTGACATTAAATATTTGGTACGGCAGTCGATTGTGTGGCATTCTGATAATATGTCCAAGCCATCTCAGTTGAGATCGTTCAATATGCAAAAGCAGAGGTTCTATTTGAAGAGATTCTCGTATATCTGAACTACGAATTTTGTCTCGTAGTGTTAAACCAGCAACTCTACGCAGAAATCTCATTTCAGCTGATTGAATTCGAGAGCGCGATTTTTCTGTTAATACCCATTGTTCGTGTCCATATATGAGGGTAGGTCGATACACCGACTTGAATATAGCCATTTTTGTCTTTTTGTTCAGTTCTGTTTTTGTCACGACTGAGCGATAGAGAGAGCGTAGAAAACCGCTTGCTGCACCAATTCTTCGATCTATTTCGCCATCTTGTTTTCCGTCGCTTGAGAATTGTACACCTAAATATTTGAACTTGTTCACCTGATTCAATGAATTGTTATTCAAGTAGAGATTTAATTGTTTGTCTTCTCTTGAAATCGCCATTAATTCAGTTTTCTTTTCGCTAATTTTCATTCCGAAGTCCGAGCATACCTTGTCAAATTGATTGAGGGCCATTTGTAAACTATCCTCTGATGTCGCTAAGCGAGCTATGTCGTCAGCAAATAATAGTGAATCTACCTTGGTATTACCAATTTCCATACAAGTTGGATTGGTGCTTGTTCTAGATATTTTGTCCATAAATACGATGAATAATAACGGAGATAATACGCATCCTTGCCGTAGGCCAACTTGTACTTGAAAATAGTCTGATTTGCTTCCATTTATTCGGACGCAGCTTTGGCAGTTTTTGTATAATGATTGGATTGCTGATAATAAATGGTCTTGAATTCCATATTCTTTTAATACGTTCCAAAGCAGATCACGTGGTATTCGGTCGTAGGCTTTTCCCAAATCTATGAATAGTGAATAGACTGGTTTGGCAAATTCCCATGATTTTTCAATTATTTGTTGTAATGTAAAAATTTGATCAATTGTGCTTCTTCCAGCACGGAAACCGCACTGATTTTCTTGAAGTTGAGGTTCGACGATTTGTCGACATCTTCGTTCGAGTACTCTAGCGAAGACTTTACCAGGAAGGCTCAATAGAGTGATTCCCCTATAGTTAGAACATTCCCTTTGATCACCTTTTTTGAAAATCGGAATGACAATACCAGTTTGCCAATCAGTTGGGGCCTTGCCAGTTCTCCAGACTATACCACATATTCGAGTAAGCCAACGTATTCCATCATCATTAAGTGTCTTGAGCATTTCTGGTCGAATTTCATCTATTCCGGCCGCTTTACCAGATTTTAACGATTTAATTGCGGATGCGACTTCAGCCATAGTAATGTCATTTGACCCACCAGATACTTTTTCATTTACATTATTGTTATGTCCACTGGAAGGATTGTATAATTCTGCAAAGTATTCTTTCCAACGTTTGAGAATGTTTTCCTCTTTTGTTATAAGTTCGCCATTTGCATCCTTCACCGACCGTGTTTGTTTCAATCCACCTTTATGTAGTCGTCGAATAGTTTGCCAGAACACCTTTGTCGCCGTGTGGTAATTTGATTCCATTTGATGTCCGAAGTTTTCCCAGGACTTTGCTTTTGCTTCCCTCACCATTTTCTTTGCATTGTCTCTGATTTGTTTGTAGTTGTGCCAATTTTCCGATGTTTGTTGTTGTAACCAATTACGATATGCTGTTTTCTTCTTGTTAATAATCTTGCGAATTTCTTCTGTCCACCATGCTGTTTTCTTTTGTCCATTCACCAAGCCAATACGTTTAAGACCACATGTTTCAGCTGCTGCATCTATTATCGTCTTGCGAAATAAGAGCCATTCTGATTCCATATCCCCTTCATTTAATGGTAATTGTGAGTAACCTTGACCCACCATTTTGGCGAATTTTTGACTGATTTCTGCATCAGTTAGTGCTTCCCATTTTATTCTGAACAATTTCTTTGGTTTAGCGGTTTGTTTAGGAGCGTTTGACGCTAGTTGTAGAACACAGATAACCAGATGATGATCAGTTGACAACTCAGCACCACGTTTGACCCGTACGTCCATTACTGTTCGTTTGATATTATCCGATGTTATGATGAAGTCGATCAAAGATCGCTGAGTAGTTTGACCACCTGTTTTGTACCATGTATATTTATGGATATCTTTGTGTTTGAAGAAAGTATTCATTATTGATAAACCACTAATTGCACAAAAATCCAATAACAGTCGACCTTGATTGTTCAGATCTTTGTCACCATTTGGTCCAATTATACCATTCCATGTTTGTGAATCATTTCCTACGTGTGCGTTGAAATCACCAATGAGTAATATAGAATCTGATACCGGTACGTTTTCCATAGTTGTAGCAACGATATCGAGGAATTCTGGATAGTCTGCTTCGTTGTTTGGTGCATATATTTGAATAACCGTTATGGTAGTCTTCTTTAGTTGAAGTCTTAAAAGAGCTACCCTTTCGTTGATTGGTTTCCATTCTAGAATTGAGTCGATTAAACGAGGATGTATGAGTATTGCAACTCCCGCTTGAGCATAAATTGTTGAGTCGACGCCAGAATAATATAATTGCCATCCATTGTTTAATATTAATGATCCTTTACCTTTTCTTTTTGTTGATGAGATGCCAAGTATATCTAGTTTGTATTTTTGTGCTTCTTCAGCTAGTTCCATTTCTTTACCAGTGAGTGATGTAACATTCCATGTAACAATATTTATTTTGTGTTGATGTTGTTGTTTCTGTTGTTGAATCGTACTGAACGTGCTTTTTGAACATCGCGCCTTCCCCCCATGTATTCTAGGACAGTTGGCGGGACTATCGCTAGCCATTTGTTGGTGTTGTGTTATTGGTTGATGTTTTGTTGGTTCCCGTAACTTTTTCGGGTTGAACCCGGTCGATCTACAGGACCCAATGATCGATCGACCACCAGACGCTCGCATATGAGCTCTGTCCCCAGGCCTGGCTCCAGGGACATGCCCCGGTATCCCACTTCCGGGCGAGGTACGATTTCCATATATTGTATTCATCATGAGAGGTTTTGCAGAGGCTCGTTAGCATTACCCGGGAAACACCACGGGGAGGTGAGCTTGACTTGTTTCCCACAGTAAATATATAGCACTCTTTAATTATATAAATAACTGATGAATATAAGTAGATTCTCAACTAAAAACATACATTTTACTTATGTGATCCTATTTTACATACCTTCTGATACCTGTAATTTAGCAGATACCTGCTTTTAATTATTATCCGGAATGCAGGACAATAGCAGCTCCAAATGCCAGCTATGATAAGAGTTTAAATCTTGAATAACTATTTTGTATCGCCTGACTGTCCACTGTGTGTGTCACTCTCTGCTCAGTTTTGTCGACTGACTTTTCAATTTTCGTGAACTCTTCTCTCTCTCTTTCCTAGAGTTCGATATCCTTTATGGATGAATCCTTAGTTTTTGTTTTGTCTTTATAATATATACTTTGATCGACCAGATTGTATTTGTTTAACTGTTCGTTGTTCATTTTGATAATCACGATAAATCGTACGTAATCGTCTTCGATATACTAATGTACTTTCACTAATAGTAATAATTTTTGATAATATACTAAAACAAAAATAAAAATTTTATTTAACATAAAAAAAAGAAATTATGTTTTGTTGTATTTGTAACATACGATGGTGCATTTTTTAATGTTGTATTTTGATCTGATACACTTTGCAATAATTTATCATATGCTTCACGAAATGCTGAATTTAATTTTGGTGTTAACCATGAAGCTTTACTAATATCATTTTCTATTTTTTATAAGAAAAAAAAAGAGACAGATTAATTGTATCTTTTGTTTCTTTGAAATCTTATTGTTATTTTTTTTTTCTACGTACTATCATTAAATGGATCAACAATACATAAATTATTTATTGTACGATGTCCACAACAAAAATTTTTAAATAATTCTTCTTTATCAATAAAAGCAGATGGACGATCAGGTTGTTATGATGTTTGAACACGAATGCCTAATTTAGCATAATCAAAATAAACACCATATAATTCACGAAAATTAATAAGCATATGTCCAAGATTTGCATGTTCAATTGTATTATTTCTTGTATTATTATTATTATTATTATTATTGTTAATACCGTTATTAAAATGATCATCATTAATATCACTATTATTATTACTAAAACTATTATTATCATCAGATGATATACATGAACCAGCAGATGATGATGGATAAGACGTTGATGATGAACAATCATCTGTTGTACCTGTCGTACTATTAGTTTTTATAAATGATGATGATGTAGTTTTTGTTGTTGAAGATGAAGATAAACTAGATAAAGATAATGGATAAAATGATGATGACCTAAATGATTGTTGATCTTTTTTATTATAAGTCTATTTTAAATAAATAAAATATTTATTTAAAAAAAAAAAACAATATTCTTATGAATTTCTTTTTGTTTTACTTGAAGGAAACAGACTAACATAAGAATAAGTGAATAACTACTAATACCGCCGGTCCATACTTCATTGAGATTAAGTTGTAGTAAATACTGTTTTAAAACATAGACGAGATATTTTAAACATGGATAGACTTCCATATAATGCTGAAAAAAAGAAGAAAAATTAAAACTATTCGAAATTATTCATATATTACATAAGCAACTTTATCAGATATGTTTAACATCAGAGAATTTCATAGTCACAACAAATATTTAAATGTAATATTTTGGTATGGTCTGATTTCAGAGAGTACATATCACTTATATTCGTATCACAAGAAATATTTTATTAATTTATTCTCATATAGAATGTGATTAACATTGTCCGAATGAGTTAACAATGAAAAACATATGGTACTCCACGCACTCTCATTTATAAAAGACTATAAATGATAAAAGTGAAAAAAATATTTCTTTTCGAATATTCGAATAGTCGAAAAGTCGGAATAGTTGAATCGATTTTACGACTTTTACATCTATGATTTATTCTTTAATTTGAGTTAGATTGAAAAAGTAAGGACTATTTTTACATTTAAAATGAAATCAAATCTTTTCGTGTACCTTCCAACAATTGCGAAGGGGCATTTTCATTGTACATATAACTCTGTACCATCATATAGTTTTGTATGATTTTTTTTTATAAAATCAGAAACGATCATTAATAGCTGATATCTATATTATATTGTACAAGCTTTTTTCAGTTCTTCTTCTTCTTCTTCTTCTTCTTCGGGAACTTTCATATGATTGGTCACAGAACGGAAAAAAGTTATACCTATATACACCCATATGAGCATATCTGTATATTGTCCTATATTATTATCTGTCTGTTCAATATTTGTGAACATCATTTCTGTCAATCCATTTTTATTATCTTTACATATCTGAGTCGTTTCAGTCATATTTTGTTTTATTCTTTTTCTTATTCTACATATATAGTGACAACACATTTATATTATATTTTACAAGTTTTCTTTGAAAACTTATTTCTTCTGTAGTTGGATGTCGTATCAAAATATTAATTTTTGAAAAGTTTGACGGAAGGGTAAGCGAGGACCAACTATCTCAATCTGAAGTCGTTTACACTATTATTAATTAATTTAATAATCAATAAATCTATAATATATTTTATAAATTATATTTAGTTCTTTGAGAACTTTTTTCTTATGTGTATTAAATCAATTTTTTCTGTAAGATTCAAATCCAATCTTTTCACAGGGGTCTCCAGTTTCTTTATATTTCAGAAATATCATTAGACTATAAATACGGCAGTTATCATGTTTTTCAGTTTATTGAATAAATCAAAACGAGAATACATCTACTTATACAACGAAGGAAAATAAAGAAACAAATCTTTCGGATCTACAAATGATCCTAACCTAAATATTCGTTTCACCATAGCACAATTGCGTCGTGTTTCTTCTCTTGTAAAATCTTTTGTTACAGCTTTTAAATCATCAACAGAGACTTGAAATTCCGCCAGACAAGGTATATATGTCTTTGTTTCATTAAGAAATTGTTCAACATAATCTCTATGTGCATATGCGACATCAAGTATAGTCAGATGGGGGTATTCAATAATTGAGTGTAATTGACAATTGTCAGATGAAAATGTCATAAGACCATCTAAACCTTGTGATTCTCTATTAAAAATACGTAAGCATTTAAGTAATGGAAACGATCGGGCAATTCGAATGAAGAATTCATGTTTGAATGGATTAATATCTTCTACAAGTAAAAACGCAACGCAACTGAATACAATATTTGGAAATTTATTGCCCAGATTTTTGAGATGATCAAATTCAAAAGGAAGTGAGAAAATCGAGCATACAGCTGTCCCATCTTGAATATAATTGACTATACTCGTAACTTGTTGTTGTCCAATATTTGTTAATGTTTGTTGAATATCTTCACTAGATAACTTGTAGGATAAATCAACCGTTTCCACATAAGTACAAATATAGAAAGTAAATGAATGAAGTTGTGGCATATAATCCAAAATATCATGTTGAACGTTAGTACCATCAATGACTCTATTTCGACCTTTTATAGGAAGATATAAAGTTAATTTTTCCAGATATGACATACGATGAAGAAGTGATATAATTTTATCATATTGTTCAAATCGAAAGAACGATTTTAATGAGAAACATTTTAGATTAAATAATTTATCCTACAAAAAGAAAGAAATGCTTTTTTTATCATCTGTAAGTCATACGCATTGTTATTTTACACATGGTGTATGATCTATATTCTATCCATTAATGACCACAAATGACAAATCTATCAGTTTGATTTTCTCATTTTACAGCATAATAAATGTGTTCAAAGAATAATTAAAGTTTCAGACAAACTTCCAATCATATCTCAATTATTGGAAAAATTGTTATTGTAGAAACTTTCATTCCATTCTATACTGATGATCATTGACATATAATAATATTTATATCAATCATGAAACAAACCAGTCTAGTTTTCAATGAGAAAATTATCCGATAAAATATTATATAATTATAATTTCTATCAACAAATTTTACTGATTCTTTTATTAAATTCAACTGCCTAATGAATACAAATTTAATGTCGATGATTTTGATGTTCATCAACACTTATCAGTTTTTCCCTTGTCAACATGAAACTTAACCATTCGATCTCTAATTTGAATTCTTTGAGATCAATCGTTAACTGAATTAAAATACTAATAATCTTTATGTCATAAACTTATTTGTAGAAACTTACCATATTGTGAACAATTCTTGAATACTCGTCTATAGAATAGACGGTAACACACAATGTTGTCAATTTTCTAAGTCGGCCATCAAGTAAATAAAGACAGTCATCAAAAGTTTTCACATTGATATATAAATGAGTAAGAATCGGAGATGAAAAAGTAGTCGATGGCAAACCACAAAGTGATAAACCTGGATACATGGATATAGAAGACGGTCCCATGATACTTAATTCTTTTAAATTTTTGAAGAAGGTCAAGATATGACTATATACGTTTGTAGTATAATTTCTTAATGAAGGTATTGTTATGTCTTTCTCTTTATTGATAAGACTAAGGTTTGTAATTTGTTCTTGGAAAACAGATCGATGTGATGATTCATCTAAAGGAGAAAAGAAAGAAAACTTGTAGTCTATTCTATCTAACACTTTTATTATTTCTCAACTAATCAAATTCATATTAAATGCTTACTTGTAAAATGTTTTAAAGCGATATATTCGTCGAAATCAAAAATTTTAAGTTCAGTTAGATTCGGATAGTCGGTCGCACGTAGAATACATTTTATAAGAGTTGAATGAAGAATAAAACATTTCACATTACGATGAATTCTTGGTAATATATCGTAGTAGAATCGATCGATTAAAGAATAATTATGAATGGAGACAAACTTCAAAATGTTGGTGAAAGCGTTTTCTTGTATAAGAGCGTTAATTCGTTCATTATTAATATCCAATAACGAATATAGTACATCAACATTGTTCAACTTCTTCAAAATCATAAGTAATATTTCATCAGGCAAATCTAGAAGATGAACATTTGATCGGTTCATATTTTATTATGACTGTAATACTTTTGACTAAGACAGAGTTATATATACATATTTGTTCATTTTTTGCATCTCACCACTTTGACCTCAAACAGACTGAAAAGAAAAAGAAACGAAGTAGGCAACACGATTGGTCTCTTCCGACTTAAATCATCTTTTTATTGGACGATTTATTCATTAATTCAGTCTTAATTCATTTTATTTGTTTCAGGCCCCGAACAGACCGAACAAGATAAAACTGAATTAACCAATGAGACGATTAGATACGATAAAACAGAAATCAGTCATCTNGTATACAATGGAACGTCGAGAAAACGGAGGCTTAATGTTGGGATTAAAATGATAGATACCATCGAAACCAAGTCTGCCATAGCTTGGAGATAGTATCCTGATGATATATTCTCAACATTAAGACCTCCGACGAACGAATGGACAACTCACCGAACGAACAATTTCGCATTCTATTGAATGCATTACAACACTAACTCTCCTTATTTTCCTCTCTTTTTTTTCTAATCTTTTTGTTTTTGTAATTGTCCCTACATTTTCTCCAATAATTGTACATTTTTGATCTTCACTCAATACTGAAAGGTAAGGGTATAATAAACTAAACTAAACTTCATCGATTCCAGCCGCTTTACCAGATTTTAGTGATTTAATTGCAGATGAGACTTCACTCATTGTAATGTCATTTGAATCACCCGATATTTGGTAATTTATATTGTTGTCATAGTTATTGGACGGATTGTATAATTCTGCAAAATATTCTTTCCAGCGATGGAGGACATCTTCTTCGCGTGTTAAGAGTTCACCATTTACATTTTTCACCGATCGCGTTTGTTTTAATCCACCTTTCCGTAATCGTCGAATTGTTTGCCAAAATACCTTTGTCGCTGAATGATAATTTGATTCCATTTGATATCCAAGGTTTTCCCAAGATTTTGCTTTTGCTTCACCCACCGTTTTCTTCACGTTATCTCTGATTTGCTTGTACTTGTGCCAGTTGTGTAATGTTGGCTGTTGCACCCACGTTCTGTACGCTGTTTTCTTCTTGTTTATAATCTTGCGAATTTCTTCTGTCCACCATGCCGTTCGTTTTTGTCCATTCACTAATCCAAGTCGTTTCAGGCCACATGTGTCAGCTGCTGCACCAATTACAGCTGTTCGGAACAGGAGCCATTCCGATTCACTATCCCCTTCGTTGATTGGTAATTGAGAATATCCTTGCTCCACCTTGTTTGCGAATTTTTGTCTGATTGGTGTGTCACCTAGTGCTTCCCATTTTATTCTGAACACTTTCTTTGGTTGTGTTCGTTGTTTGAGCGCATTCGGTGAGAGCTGTAAGACGCAGACAACCAGATGGTGGTCAGTCGATAGCTCAGCCCCTCGTTTGACTCGTACATCCATCACTTTTCGTTTGATATTATCCGATGTGATGGCGAAATCAATCAGAGATCTCTGAGTTATTGGACCACCAGTTTTGTATCATGGGTATTTGTGAATATTTTTGTGTTGGAAGAATGTGTTCATTATTGATAATCCGCTATTTGCGCAGAAATCTAATAATTGCCTACCTTGATTACTGATATCTTTATCGCCATTTGGTTCAATAACACCATTCCATGCTTGTGAGTCATTTCCCACATGTGCGTTGAAATCACCAATAAGTAATTTAGAGTCTGTCACCGATACGCTTTCGATGGTTGTAAAGACCATATCGAGGAATATTGAATAGTCTGCCTCATTATTTGGTGCATATATTTGGATGATCGTTAGAGTAGTTCGTTTTAGTTGAAGTCGTATGAGAGCTAGTATTTCGTTGATTGGTTTCCATTCGACGATTGATTCTGCTAGTCGTGGATTTACAAGTATTGCAACCCAAGCTTGAGCATAAGTTGTTGTGTCGACGCCAGAATAATATAGTTGACACCCATTGTTTAAAGTTAACGATCCTTTGCTTTTTCTTTTTGTTGATGAAATGCCAAGTATATCTAAATGGTATTTTTGCGCTTCTTCAACCACTTCCATTTCCTTACCAGTTAGTGATGTAACATTCCATGTACCAATGTTGATCTTGTGTTGATGTTGTTGTTGTCGTTTTCGATGTTTGTTTGTACTGAACGTGTCCTTAAGGCATCGCGCCGTCCCCTCATGTGTGCTAGAATGGTTGGCGAGACCATCGCTAGCTTCTTGATGATGTTTGGTTGTTGGTTTCCGTAACTTTTTCGGGTTTGACCCGGTCGATCTACGGGTCCCAGTACTCGATCGACCACCAGACGCTCGCATAGCTCTGTCCCCAAGCCTGGCTCCAGGGACAGGCCCAGGTATCCCACTTTCGGGAGAGGTACGATTTCCATATGTTGTGTTCATCATGAGAGTTTTGCAGAGGCCCGTTAGCGTTATCCAGGAAACACCACGAGGAGGAGGGCTTGACTTGTTTCCCTCTGAAAGAATTCACCAACTGAAAAATAATCATCCTATTTTGAATTTTTTGTCATCGTTAATGGCAAACGACTTAACAACAGTAGCTAATGATGAAGAGAAAGTCGAAGAGATATTGAAAGAACTGAATTTATTAAAAGCAGAATCTTTTTTGGTTACTTATGTGGAATGGGTTCAGTAGAAAAGTGCTAGAGATATTGGTCTTATTTCGACGAAAACAACTATGACAGATAAACTGGATGTATGTTGTTCAAAATTTAGTGATGAAATATCTGTAAGTATCTCTAAAGAGAAGCCGAGCAGAGGCAACAATCTCTTGTTGTTATCTATTTAATGTTTAGAAACTTCAAAAGCATATGGAATTAGTTTATGCTCAATTTAAAGGTGCTAAATTAATTCGACAATCAGCACTCACAAGTGATAATGTAATCACCTTGCTTATAGATTGGTCAGAGAATTATAATTTAAAACAAGCAAGAGAAGAACGTTGTAAGTTACGATGAAAACTTAATCAATACTCTTCAGAATTAATTGAATTTTTTTCTATTTAGCTGCATACTACTCTGAACAACATGTCTCTATAGCGGCAGGATATGTTTGGCGAAAAGACAACTGTTTTAGTTTTGGATGTTTATCTGATAATACAAGTCATCTGTCAGAAAGCACATGGGTGGCTATTCATGATTTATTGGATGAGTTATTGAGTGGAAAAGATCATAAACACATTATTGAATTGAATACCATATCTGACTCTCCATCAAATCAATATCGAAGCAAAACCACAATTTTCTTTTTAAAATATTATCCTACTAATAGAAAAATTACAACGAGATGATTGTTTTTGGCTAGTGGTCACGGAAAAGGTATTGGTGATGCCATCGGTGCTACTAGTAAGCGATTATTTGATAATGCAGCTCGATTAAATCCAGATGAATTATTTAAAGGTGCTGAGGATTTTATGGATAAAACATAGAACTCCACAAATATTCGGCTGCACTTGTACAAAAAAAGAAGATATTGATTCATTGAGAGTATAAATTTCATCATTAAAATCAATTAAAGGAACGTCAAAGTTTCATGAAATTATTATTAAACCAAATGGACAAATATTTACAAAAAGTAAGTCAGATGAAACAGAAACTTTGATACACACAAGCTTTTAGATTTTGAATTAATAGTCAAAACATTTAGTGATCTGAATGAACAGTTTTATATATGAAACACGAACAATGATTAACTTGGTATTTCTTTATAGTAAACCTTGTTTCTTTTCTCGAAATAAACATCGATATTGATAAAGATTCTGCTTCTCCATTTTATCACGAAACAGTGTTAAAAAGCACTTAGTTATACAGCGTGTTTCTCGAAAAAAATATGCGTTTTAATGATAACAATCATATTATACTATCGCAAACGCATGAATACATGTGAATAAAGTTATGTATACGTCTATTGTATTCTCTTTTTGAAAACGATTCGTCTCATATATGATAACAATGTCAAATATTTTCAGTCAGAAATTTTTTGCTGTTACGAAATCTAGGACCTTTCATATACTTCGAGATTTCAATTTTGCTCCTAAAGGGAAAATTTGACAGTCAGGAAAATAGTTGACTCATATACTATAAATAAAACTCTATCGAATAAACAGGTCAAATCTTTTCTGTGTTCACTTTTATTTTCTTCGATTTTTTTTCAAACCATACAATCTCAGCGCAATTCACTCATATACATATGTATTACTACTTATTCGATAATTGTACATATTGAATAGTTAACTAATAATAAAATAAAACATACAAAATTAAATCTCAGAAGTAACATTACGTAGAGATGATGAGTAAAAATTACAAAAATTAGGGCATACTGCTAAAATTCAATATAGTGAAGTATGATGTCGAACAATACTTGAATCTTTATCCATTAAAAATAATCAATATTTATTACGTTATCATGTACAAAGGTATAATAAAATAATTCCTTTTTCTGATGCGACCTCTCCTTAAACTCTTTTGCAAATTTAGCATGATCTTCAACATGCTACAAAAAATTAAAAACAATTCTTCTTTCCAAATTTGCTGATACATCATTTCATTTACTTGATGCTAATGTATTAACAAACATATCTGAACTCATAGGCGATCAAGAACACAAAAGATTATTTAGTCACTTGTTTCTCAAGATGCTATTGAACTATTTTATTCGGTTTAACGACAGTTTTCCTATTCATCCAAGCTATTCCTACAAGGTC
>CAJNSZ010001026.1:0-38558 GCA_905329745.1 Rotaria sp. Silwood2 | reverse complement strand
AAAAAGACGTGCCCGCTCCTCCTCTTTCGATTGGTGAAAACCGCAGGTAGCTAGGTATTGCGGTTGTCGAGTTATTGAGCTTACACTCACCCCTCTTTTATTCTGGCGCGGACATTAGTTATGGTGTCTGTAGTTTTTAAGCGTATGCGTCGTCTTTTCATCTACCCATAAAAATGAGATTTTTGTACTGGTTCAATTCGATCGAAGGACATTTAGAAGTGCTTTTTGAATGTCCATTTACTTTGGTTGTTTTACTTTGATTATTACCAATTCTTCTCCTATTTAACAGATATTATTAAAAAAAATAAACAAAACTTTGTCATTCAGTTAGATTAAATACAAACCACAATGAATAACTATGTACTATTGGATTATTCAAATTTTTCGCAAACACTTTTGAATAATTACAACACGGAAAAATGAAAGAAAAAAATTCACTCATTGGACATATAATAAATTCCTTTTTTTTGTTCTTCTTGGCGTAAATGAGTATGTTTGAAATTATTGTTTCCATCGAAATAAATCTTTACAACAGTAATGATACATTTTGATAAAACTTCAAAAATCTCATCTATTTTTGTCTTATCTTGCATTTAAATGCGTTGTTCGACGTACTGGGTGAGCCATAAATAATAGCACTGTTAGTATTTGGCTTCTATCTGCATCATTATCTTGATTATTTCATTTCATTTATTTTTACAAGATTTCTCATTTAATTCTGTACAAAACCATATGACTATAATATAGTTTGTTGGTTAAATGATTTTCTTTCGAGACAAAAATGACGTCGTAGGTCTTCGAACAATCAAATCTGGTCAAGATTATTTCCAAAACTGACTATTTTGATCATTCAACACCACTTGAACGACCACATACGATTCAAAATTAAAAAAAAAATTCTTATCTTCTTTTCGTCGATTGTTTCGTACCCAGTTGGAGAACTAAACCTATGGGTGTGGACGTGTTTTGTCTCAAAAGATTCTTTTAAGTCTTCCCTGTTGTCGATTTTAGAAAAAACAATTTTTTGACAGTTTTCACGTTTCATTATCTAAACAAATGATGCAACACATGAACTGTATTAAAGTTATACGGTTCTGTACAGAATTAAATAAAAAATCTTTTGAAAAGAAAGAACGAAATCGAATAGTCAAGATAACAAGGCAGATAGGAGTCAAATACTAATGATGCCATCATTTATGGCGCACCGGTTAGTTATTTTTCTTGTCAGATAAGGGGCAGCTATATTAAGTAGATCATTCTTCATACAATATGGAAGCTTATTTAAATATTAGATGAAATGTTTGACAAGGCGAGATTATAAACAACATTAAGAAATTATATTGCGTGAGATAAGTAATTTGCATACAGCTCGCTGCCCATCAACACAAGTTAAAAATAATATATTAATAGAATGATTGATGCCTTCACAAGAAAAACAGACATAAATGAAATCAACATCAAAAGAGCAGTCTAAAAAAAGTGTTTACTTGTACACATTTCTATGGATGCGGATGACTTATAGTCCTTCGAATACATCATGTTTTTTTGCTTTTCAATGTACACAGTGGCAAGCAGCTGAGCCAACAATTACTGCTTTTACTTCTTCTTGTATTTGACAACTAAAAGGAGTAATATATATACGATTACCAAGAATACAGCGAGCTTCTATGACATACATTACTTTGTTGTTTGCCATCCTCACCGATCCATAAATACACTGTAAATATGTTTTTATTGTCAAATCTGCAAGTGAAATCGTTATCGCCTAATGTTGCCAAACGACGTGTATTTTCGACAAGCCATTCTCGTGTTATTCTAGGTTCCCAGAAATTTCGTCTCACATTAATACAGCAGTTATTAACAATAAATAAAGCATAGGACAAATTATTGAATCGATCAATTAAAAAAGTCAGTTCATGACAACTATTCACTGTGATCGATAATCGTTCGATATTTGAAAAAAGGTGAGTCCAGTCAGAATTCTCATTATTTGATGAGTATGCAAAGAAAGGCATATTTAGAATTCGAATCTGTTTTAGAGGAATAATGGAAGTTGAACATTTTAAAGAAAATATACAATTGAGACTGAGTTGATTGAGACGAGGCATTGAATGTCGGATGAGTGGAACAATCATATCTAATGACCATGAAGATGAATTTACACACATAGATTGTACTCGAGAAAGATCAATTAATGCCTCATTGATATTAAGACTGATGAGCACAAGTTTTTCTACTTGTGTATAACGATAAAATGGTTCTTCTTTTATTGAATCGAATCTAAGTTCGTTAATCATATTATAAAATATGGCATACTGTCCAATAGGTAATGTCATTGCATGAGGGAGTACTGGAATTTCAGAGTATACAATAGAACGAGGAGCAAAATACGGTACTGTATATAGAACGGAACGACGATGATCGTACGCTACAAACCAATGTCGATTCTCATCGAGCCAGAATGGATTACGAAAATGATAAAGTATAGTCTCTTCATTACGGTATACATGTTCCAACTTAAACTTGAAATTAAATGTTGTAAGCAATGGTAGTCGTTCAAGTATGAATATTTTCCATCGATCACCATAACCAAGATTGCAGTTTCCCTCACAGTTAACAACGAGTTCAAGTCGTCGTAGACGAGGCATGTGAAACAGAAATCGTTCTAAGTGGATACGGGAAACAATTGAATTGGAACGGATGCAATCACCTGAAAAAGCACCAAGAACAGTTGGATAGGCATGTCGAAGAATTTTCAACGAAAAATCTTATAATTATTTACGAACTTTCGGTAAGTTACACTTATCATCATTAGAAAGCACTGTCCAATTATGAAAACTTAATATAAATACATTGAACATTAAAAAAAAGTGTACAATTGCGTGGCTAAATACATGACAAGCGTGAATTAAATTTATCGAAATAGTCTATGCTTTGTTTTTTCAGTCTCAATGCTAGATCATATATGGGACAAGATTTTTGCAGGATTTTACTACTATTCATTTCGAAATACAAAAATTTCTGTTTCCTTTTTCAATAACTTAAAAATACAATTCTATATTGACCATGTTTGGTTGAGTCTACCCAACCTTCCTTTTAAATAAAGAAAAATACATTGAAAAGTCCCCCTACAAGTTAAACACAATATGATATTCTTTTTTTCGACCTAATGCCAAAACATATGAGGGAACCTCTCGATTTGTGAAATCATTTTTGAACTGAAACGATATTTATTCGATAAATACTAATAACTCAAAAGAAATTGTTTAGAATAATTTTGTATTTCAAGTGTTTTTTTTCTCACATATACTATTGGTACTATATTTTTTTGCTAAAGAGCCGTCGTTCGCCTGGAAAATCAATTTTCTATATATAAAATATGTAACCATGACATATATTTTGAACTATTGTCCATTTAAAAAAAAAGGTGGATGAGTATTTTTTTTGAATAACTTTTGATAACAGCAAGATAGAGAGTTGTGGTTTTCACCGCTAGACAGAGGAGATGAAGATCCATCGAACAGTATATTACAGGATAATATGATCTAGTTTTTTCAAGGACTTAAACCAACGTACTCCGTAAGGTGACTTAAGTGAATCTTCAATACTGAGATGTGCAATTGAACCGTTAATAGAAGATTTACAGACTGCACAAGGGTCTAGCCTTCAAGGGTGACTTTTTGTGCTTTTCTTATGTTACAAGAAATCAATTTTCCAGTCATTTTTTTGTAGAAAAAGTTTTAGAAAATCTATCATACATGATTCCATGTGTCTTCATCTTCTCGTTCCAACATGGCAGCTTTCGATCTTGCTGTTATCAATAGTTATTCATCAAATAGCCGCTCATTTTTTTCTTAAATGAGCAATAGTTTTCGTTCACTTTTTCAAACTTCTTTGTATTTCTTTTTCTCTTTGACTTTACAGTTTTGATAAAATTGTTATTCTAACGAAATGAGAATTATAAGAAAAGCATTTTCTGTTCTAAAATATAATCAAAAAATAGTTCAAATAGATGATTTTATACGACTTATAAAGTTCTATATTCTAATCGTGTTTAGTTAAAATTCTGGAACAGGTGAGATTACAAACAGAGTGACGGAAAGTATTGAAAAACCATGTTGCAAATATATTTTAAGCATTGCTCCGTAATTAAGCAAAAATTAGATGGATACAATGCTCCACTACTGAGGGAAATAGACTCCGACACTTTTGAAATATATACTAGAGCAAACATTTTCCTCTCGTTTTAGCTTTTTTGCCGTTCCCAATTTTCTTTATTTTTTTCCAGAAATGCATCTCCAACCTACGAACAGCGTCGTTTCGATTGAATATATGATTTAGTTAATACATGCTACACGTCTAACGATGAAGAAATATAGATTGAACAACTCTCTAGAAGCATATTTTAAAAAGAAAAAGTTCACAATTGAACTTCTAAAAATCGATCTCTCATGGTTTTACAATTGCCCATAAAAGATAATTAGGTATTTTTTTTGTATCATAACTTATATAATCAAAGTTTCTTAAGAGTCTCAAAATTAAAATTGAAACGTTTCTCATTCTAAAATTCAAGAGCAGGCATTAACAAAACAGAAGTACAAACGAGAAATTGTTCTGCCTAATCGTACAACGAAACACTCAATTATAAAACGATCGTATAAGTTCGAAAATTAAAAAAACTTCTTGGTTCATCATTTGCTACTTACTAGACACGTCAACCGATAGAGTGAGACTAGTGAGACCAAGTGATGGCTTTCCATTATTGACGTTAGCAAAGTCACCGATCCCATCATGAGTGCAAAAAATAATTGAAATATTGAGCGAAATAAGCATTGGAGCGTAACGAAATATATGTTCGAGTTGAAAATATGAACAGTATTTTAAAGTTAAATGACGTAGACGAGGCAATTGAATTGGAGTGATAAACATGGTACTTTCAAAATAAACAACGTACTGATATTTTACAACGAATCGAGTGAGTTTAGGCATAATATTGAGATATGAATCATGATATTTTGGGTTAGTTTCAAGAAAATTAAGACATTCTATTTTATCGAGATCAGCAAAAATTGATTGACTATCATCGTCGATCTCGATCAGTGTGAGTGCACGTAGACTTTTAAATTGTTCGATAGAAAATCGTGAGAAAAATAATTGAGATTGACCTGGTGTATCATTATTGTCCGACAACACGAGTGAGATGACTTGATCCGGTCGAAGACGACGGCAAATGAGATCGAATAATGGTCTGGGAATTGAATTAAAGTTGAGAAAAGAATTATTATATCCCCATATGACATTATCAAGATAGTTGTTTATGTTTAGAAAAGAATGAAGTATTTCATTAGTCCAAAAATAATCAAAAATGGCATGTAACATCTCCACGGGTAAATAGTCGAACATAAACCACGACATTGTTATTATTAAAACATGAATAATATATTATTCATTTCAATTAACAAGAATAATTCATCACATAGTACCAACTCTATTTCTCTTGCATTTTTCTTTCGACTTTTTGTTGTTGTTTTTTCTTCTTTTATTTTGACTGAAAATATAAAATATATTCTTATAGATATCATTAAAACTTTGACTTCGATCTGAATTAATTTTTCGACTACTTCTCATTATGTCAAATTACAATGAAATGATCCTCTAACCTATTTCTAAGTTTAGAAACTGATTTTAAGATGCTCCCTTTTATGTATCGAACAGAACAGAACAAGACCATGACTACAGTTCTAAAACAAATATTATTCTCTGCATGAATACCAACAGGCTTTTAAAACTACTCTGCTTTAGTACAATCTTTTCTAATCTGAGCTGTTTGATCTTCATGTTTTTTTTTCTAATATCAGTTCTTTCTTAGAGATATTCTAGTCATCTCCTATGGACTGTTTGCCGGCAAGAAAGTGTAAGGAATCAATGCACAGAGATATAAAAAAGGCATAACCATTCAGTGATGCAGTGCAAATCTACATGGGTTGCTGTCTGATAATTAGAGCTTAGACTTTATAAAAATGAGTAATGAAAAAAATGTTAATCGCAAAATATCCATGAAGACATGGTGAAAATCCGACTTCGATAGCTATAAACGATCGAAAGTTATTCAAAAAATGATGGTAAACATTTTAATAAAAATCCAACAATACTACTGATACGTAGAAGTATTTCTTTTTTGCTTACTCGACACAACATTATTACGGAATGACGGTAAGAAGGAAGAATTCATTTCTTCCATCGTAACACTAGCAACTTCTTTTTTTTTCTCCTTTTTCTTTTCTTTGCAGATGTGTAACAACGGCAACGGCACTCTTTCAACTTTCAATGAGTCAAAACAAGCGACGAGTACCAATTCTAGTTAGACTACTCCTTTGAAGAAGAGCCAGATATCAGAAGCATCAACTTCTTGTAATACCTTACTGATACTGTTATGAAGATGATAACATTCATTGTAGGGCTTCAACGTCTGATTCAAATAAAATGAAGATTTAAAATAAGTGCATTTGCATTCTTTTTAACGTGTCCTGTCTGTCTGATCAGGTAACAGCGGTTGTCTCTCGATAGAAAATTGTCTGAAGCTTACCTATTTTGTTTTTATGATTTCGTGTCATCATTTTCTTGTCTTGAAGCATTGCAAAATAATTCTATTGTTGCAATTTTCCTTATCAATGCGTTCTCTGTTTTTTTTGAAATCGATGAATATGCTAGAAGCTGCTTAACAAGAAAATTGAGTGTGGACGTGGATGAGGGAGGACTCCGACGACTCCCATATTATTCCGAATGCCATTCATATTAGTCCCTGTCTTGAGAACTCTCTCAACAGTTCGCTTCCAAAACAACTTGAGCCTATGACCTTCAAATTTCTCAGATATAAAAAGGGCCGAATTCTCAAAAAAGAATCAGCTCATTGACCTGGAAGTTGCCGTAGATTTACTTGACAAGTTGAAAAAAACATTAAACATAGTTTAAAATAAAAAAAAGGGAATGCAATTTGTTGGATATGATATTTTCCTATTTTTCGTTGAGCACAAACAATTGTGTTGCAAGGACGATATGATTCACGATCTCTGCTGCAATAGAATCAAACAGTTTGTCTCTAATATCGCTGAAAAGAATATGTTGGCATATGAGTAATATTAATTCATAAGGTAGCGTTTCGCAAACTATGCAAGTTTCCATTCAAAACGGATAATTGTATTGTAATGTTTAATTACTAAAAATTACGCGTAGTTTTTTTTACGCGAGAGAGAACATACATTGAAAACGTCATATACAATCTGATTCAGAGAGAAAAAGCCAAGTTGTGACTCATGCACGTCGAGAAAAAGAACAGAGGCTTAGTATTCCTTAGTATGTGCGTGACATTGATGCCGTACGTAAAACTGCATCGCACAATATATATTCTGACAAATACTATCGAAAAGATGCTTTTTCAAGTAATGTTTAACTATTTATAAGTAATAGAAACCGATTTCTCAGTATAAAAGTTACAAATTTGGGTGTGGGTGTCGGTGTCAGTATGGATTCATCTTTTCTCAACTTACACCTATACCCGCACCTACACACTCACACGTGCACGCACACCCACACCCTCGGTGTGGATGGGAATCTTCTCTTATACCATACCCACATTCACACACTTATTAAAAGAGCAGCTGTATCCATTTCCATAAATGTTTTCAATTGGTAGTAACTATATTCATGTTCGATATCGATGCTAATGATCCTTATATAAAATGCGTAAAAGACTTTTTTGAGCGTTTTTCTGATACTAATGATCAAATCATCTAGCAAGATTTTGTGAAACTCACAGATATTTTCGAAAAAAATAGTAAATGTAAGTTTTAAATCAAAGTTTTGGCGGCACTCTCCCTCCTCCTCTAGGCCCCCATTACAGACATTAGTAACTCCTCTCCACAGGTCCTAGCAACAATAAATGGCGTTTAAGTAATATCAGTGCTTAGATCATTCTAAAACTTCGTAGATTCTAAGTGTTAAGTCTAAATAGTGCAGTTTTAGGGGCTTTTTATGCAGCGAAAGAACCTTATCGTAGGTTTTAATCAATAGAGCCGTCATCTTTTTAATATAGTAGAGTCCGATTCGGACAGAAATAGAAAAAACTGAACTGAGTGTAGTCTAATTTCAGGCAAAGACTCAGTGATATGTATCAACACTCGTCGAGAGAAAGAGATGAAGAGCAGAATAACATTTGTCACTTTCTATGGCATGTACCGGAGATTTGTTATCATTACGAAAAAAGAAACTGTGAATTGAAGATGTATCAAATAATACAAATAATTTTTTTACAGTATAACGATGTTGAATGAATCAAATAAATTGCTAGAAAAGTAATTATAAATGTGAAAATATTCGAAATGATAAAATTTCAGAGCGCGCCTATGAATAATAACTGGCCTTGTAGTCGTCCTATATTCCCTATATTTCCTATATTTTTGGAATCAGTCCTATAATGTCCTATTTTTTTCTAAAATTTCCTATATTCCCATATTTTTCGAAAAAAGGAAGGTTTCTCTTTGAAAAGTCGTATACTGCTGAAAATCTTGATGTTAGCCTACTTTCAAGAGTTTAATTAATAGATGTAACAATTTGCGTGAATGATAGCGGCACATATACAGGTTGTACCAGAAGTTTTGCGACATTTTTTATTTTGTATATATCTCAGCGTAAGTAGAGGATATAATCTTGAGTTTTTTAAAAAAGATGCGCCTCGAAAAGCCGTACAAGGATGATAATAATAAATCTTGGTTGCCTTATGTCAATGGTCCTTTTCATACTCAAAATGAAAGACGTCTGTGTTAGTGTTGCAGACCGTCGCATCGAGCATGATAAAAGCGTTTGAAATTTTGTTCTGTTTTTTTCAATAGGAATCTATTCATACAGTTTGTGTAGAGCTTTTCATAGCGCATCTTTAAAAAAAAAATTAAGTTTTGATCATTTACCTATGTCGAGATTTTTGCAAAATAAAAAATTTCTCCAAAATATTTTATCGTGCTTAATAAGGTCAGAAATATCAATATAGCGTTGGTTCTTCATTTTAAGTCCGAGAAAAACCGTCAGAAAAGTCAAGAGAAATTTTCTGTCGCATTCTGCTGACCTTTTTCTAGTGCATCTGTAAAAAAAATCAAATTTGATATTTTATCTATGGCGAGATACAATACAAATAGAGAATTCTGCAAAAGCTTTGGGACATCAGAAATCTACTTCACGCAGATCTTCACTTTTAATTACATAGAAAAATAATTACAAAAGGCTAACAAGTATCCGTACATGGGGTTTGTGTAGAGTTTTTGTCAGCGTATCTTTTTAAAAAAAGTTTAGCTTTTATCATTTTTCCTCATCGAGATACATCGAAAATAAAAAATTCTTCTAAAAATTTTTTTAGTCATATTCATTACGATGACCCGCAGCACTATCATAGACGTCTTTCATTTTAAGTATGGAAAGAACTATTAGTATAAGTTAACCAAGATTTGTTCCTACCATTTTTGTACAGCTTCCAAGGCGCATCTTTTTAAAAAATTCAAGATTATGTCCTCTACTTACGCCGAGATAATGCGAAATAAAAAATGTCGCGAAACTTCTGGTGCACCAGCTATATGATACTTGACAATAAGTTTAACTTAACAACCTTTATTTTTCTTCAGAAAAAGTATATTGTTGTATTATTTTTACTTAACTTATAAGATAAGATGTTTGAGAAAGTCTGCACCTCTCGGTTTTATCACTGCATTAATTAATTTTCCAATAAGTTTCTACTAAAAAGAGTTGAAACTAATTCAAAATTGATGTCCTATAAATGTCCTATATAGGAATAGGTAATCCTATATAAATGAAGCTTTCAAGTCCTAAATAATCTTATATTTTTACAAAGGGTCGCTACGAGGCCAGATAATAATTATTCGACATCTTTTTAGAATACATTATTTTCAACGCTTTGACAACATATTAAAAATTTATGACAGCCAGAATTCGTGAGTTCCACACTTTAGCCCCAGAAGAAGCCGCACTGACAAGTTTTTATCATCATGGTGAAATACTTTTAAACACATGACTGTAAATATGGGACGCATTCTTTCATTCAAAATTTATTGTTGGAGATTTTATTCAATTCGGTTCGTTACTAATTTTTCATCACGTCGTTCATTCTTGCAACGCTTTATGTAGTGATTTCTAAATAATTTGAAAAAATCTATTCTTATTCCCATCCATCTAGTCAACAAAGGATTCATGCAATGAAAATTGCGTCATGGATGATTCTTTTTTAAAAGATTTTGCTCGCAAACCTCAAAGTAATATATATGAATCATCGAGCTAAAGATGATTTTTCAAAAAAAAAACAGATTATCAAAGATGTGCAGAAATATTCTGTATAATATTAACAAACAACTAAGAGTGAGACGTCAAAGCACTTGATAAAAGTACCTTAATTAATATCGTTGATTGCAAAATTCAATGACAAGTCATATGTTGCTCTCTTTCCAATGCCAATGCATAATTAGCAAAACTCGTGATCAATTTCTATGTGTTGACAATAGTATAAGTCGATTTAGTAATGTCAAGATCCAGTTTGTCGATCATCGTCTAGGTCGAGGAGAAAATTGGAATCATATTGAAAATGAAATAGTTATATTGTGAATACCATGAAAAGTATTAGATCGAGCCATTTCACTTTCATATTGCGAAATATTCTATTGTATTGGTACATCTTACGAAATATTTATTTATGCATGGATCATTTTTAGTTGTTAGTAATCAATCGAATAGAAAAAAAGAATATATATCTCACTGACGTTCGGTCCAACATTTACCTTATAAGACATAAAATTTGCTATTTTTTTTTTAAACATTATTCGATTCAATGTGTTTGCAATGTTAATGCTAAAAGCTAAAATGTCGGATTTTATAATGAGTTATCAATTTAAAAAATATTCATAAAGATGATTTACTAAGTGATTGTTCCATTAATTCTTTTTAAAATTATGATGAATATTGTCTATAACAATATACGTAATAATCTACTCAAATTTTAGATAAAATTTCAATTATGCTGATTTCTTGTGTCTAAAAGATTAACACATGTTTTGATAATAAGATTGATATATTCCATGTTTAACATTATCTAACCACGACTGATTATTAAGATACCAATCCACAGTTTGATTTAAACTTTCTTCAAATTTAACAGATGGAAACCAACCAAGTTCATTATTGATTTTTATCGCATCAATGGTATATGTCCGATCATGCCCTGGTCGATCTGTTACATGTCTTATTAATTCTGCTGAGCTTTCTTTTTTTTCGATTGAGTTTTTCATCCATTATTTGACATAGTAACATAACTGAATGAATATTTTGACATTCGTTAAAAGCACCAATATTATAATTCTCGCCACTTTTTCCTTCATGAAAAACGATGTCAATAGCTTTAGCATGATCAATCACATATAACCAATCTCGAGTATACTTTTCATCTCCATATATGAGTAATATTTTTTTCTCTTTTATATTATTAATTATGAGTGGAATGAATATTTCTGGAAATTGATTTGGTCCATAATTATTCGAACAATGACTTATTACAAACGGTATACCATAAGTATTTCCATAGGCTTTGTCGAAATGATCATATGCTGCTTTAGAAGCAGAATATGGTGATTGTGGATTATATGGACTAGCTTCTGTAAAAAGTTCTGTGTCATCAAGAGATCCATAAACTTCGTCAGTTGATATTTGATACAAAAATTTTTTCTTAAAAATTATCTTTCCACGATTTTTGAGCAATATTTAGTAAATTAGCAGTACCAGCAATATTCGTTTGAATAAAACAATCTGGATTGCTAATAGATCGATCAACATGAGGTTCAGCAGCTAAATTGATAACCCCATCGACTTTAAATTGATTAAATACATCTTCAACAGAATCACTCTGGTTCATATTACCTTTGATAAAAGTATAGTTTTCTTTATGTTCTATATCTCTCAAATTTTCAAGATTTTCAGCATAAGCCAATGCATCAAAGTTTACTATGTGATAATTTGTATATTTATTGATAAATAATCTAACTACATGTGAACCGATAAAACCAGCTCCGCCAGTTATAAGAATAGTTTTTTCCATGCTAAAATTAAATTATTTTGTTAAAAAAAAGCAAATTAAAAAAGCATTGATTTCTGATTTTGTCTGTTATAAAACTAAATGAACTCGAACAAAATATTAAATAAGTTTTTCAAAGTATTTCATTTATAATCAGTGAACTAGTTTTGTCTACAAAAATTTAATAAAAAAATTTTATCGATGTGATAAAGATTTCCATGCAAGGGTGTAAAGATGACGCTAGTCAATAAAACTAATAAAATACATAAAATAAAAATGGCCAAAATGAAAATATTATATTACAATGTTGTAAGCTATGGCTATTTTTTCTGTGTAAAATAATTTTTAGAATTGATCTAGTTTACAAAAATGACCTAAAAAGTGCATCAATGGATTCGTTTTAAAAATGCTGGGATGAGTCATCCACATTAGCTAGTAGATCATTCTTTGTATGTTCATTTCTCATTATCTATCTGTTTGTAGTAAGTGATTAGAGGCCTGCAGGTTAAAGTATTTTGACAACCTGTAACCTGCCCTGCTGAGATTCTGGCAACCTGTAACCTGCCCTGCCCTGCTTTGTCTGACACTATAGAAAGATCGGAACTTTCATGTCCATTGTATATGCAATTTCGCCCACTTTATCTCAGAAGTAAGGCAAAAAAAGCAATGCTACATATCCTGAAAATTTCTAATCATCAAAATATCAATAACACCATCTGGAGTAAATGATTATCTTCTTTTTTCGTTCAACATCTTTTTCTGAATGTGACATAAATGATATTTTACAAGCATGAAAATCTGACTAATATTGTTGATGATATTTGAGAGATTCGTTGATGATGAAAATGTAGAAAAGTATAAGGTACAACTCAAAATTAGAAAAATCAACCTACATTTGAGTGGCTACATGTATAAAGAATAGTTTTGAGAACCTGGGACTAGAAAAATCAAGAAACTTATGAGAATGACGGAACGAACATAAAAATTGATGTTTTTTCAGATTCATTGATTAAAAATGAAACTTTCATTAATATAATTCCATAATTTTAAAAAACAAATTTATTACATTTGCTTTATTAAAATGTTTCTTTTAATTAACGGATCTCAAATACATCAATTTTTATGTCCATTTCACCAGTCAAACTGCCTTTTTTTCGTGTTTTTGATATAAAATTCCCGAAAGTCATGAATTATTTTGGATTTATACGTCCATGGAGACACTTCTATTTCTCTTAAATATTTTTGTAAACGGTTTAATTTGGTTATCATCTTACTTCTATTCTTTTCTTTATGTATAACCTTAGAAAAGATGTTGACAATATTTGATATACAAAATTTGTCGCACGTTGACAGGTTGCGACATACATAACCTGCAACCTGCCCTGCCCTGCCCTGGCCGAGCAGGACAGGTTATCTATAATCTGCAGGGCTCTATAAGTGATAATGTTGTGATTTCACAACAAAAAGTCCCAATACTAGATGGTATTCGAGTTTCAACTCGAATACGAAATGCGGTGAGAAGCACGAATCTCTCGAATTTTCGAAAAAACGGTATTTCGTAGAAAACGAAAATTCAACTGTTGACATAATAGCAATCTTCATTTATAGTTCAATTGTGTACAGACTACCGAATGTAGACACTTCTCTGTATCATCCGAATTCGTAAAAATTTCTTTTTCACGAGTCAGCTGATATAAGCCGTGAGAAAATTGAGAAGAACCATAACAAAATTCATCGCCACGAGAACTCTATGAAAGCCTATGAACACTTTTCTGAAGGACGATTTCGATTGATTGTTTAATTATCTATATGATTCATTATCTATAATCAGCTGTGATTACAGCTGTTTGGCAAACGAAGAAAGATAATGGCGCCTAACTTTTCTCTTCGTTTTCGTTTTAATTATCTCAAAATAAAAAAAATGAAGTCCTCAAAAATTTGTCATTTTTGGAAGTGATTTGTGAGAAATTCAAAGGTGCTTTCGAGATGAGCTCAAAACATATTATCGGTTCGATCTGGATACTGGCATCTCGCGTTTCATCGGCTATGGTCTGATTTTTACTTCTCGAGATCATCGCGTAACTAAATGATAAGTGTGATGCGTACGTCGAGCTAAAAAGTAAGAAGAAGTGCTTCGCACCTTAAAATTAAAAAGAACTCGCGACTGGCTACACAAATGCTGTGCTTCACACTGCATTAAAAAATGACTATAACGATGTCAGTTATTTTCTTATGTATAATATAATGTTTTAACCCGAAAAACTAATGAAAATCTACTTGACTGCTTTCTCTTGTGAGCGGATGGTATACTGTATCTGAGTACTAACTATTTTTCTCATTAGCGCATATTGTTTTTTTCGGATTCTATTTGCTTGTGACATACCTGTATAGTGTTAAGTATACATATGCGGCGTTGCTTTTTATTTTGAATTACTTCCAAGGACATTTTGATTAAAGTAATCAATCTAATGAAGGATAATGGAAAAATAAACGTATTAGAATAAAAAAAAACATGTTATTTTTCTCTTTATGATAAAAGGATTAGACATGATTTTTTTTCTAATACAATTGCTGATTAATCTTCAATAATAAAGCACTTTATTAATAAGTAAATGTCTTTTCAAATAGAATTCTTCATGAAAGGTATTATTGTTGCGGGTGGCTTAGGCACTCGTTTATATCCTTTAACAAAAGTTATATCAAAACATCTTCTACCAGTATATGATAAACCGATGATTTATTATCCTTTATCTGTATTAATGATGGCTGATATAAAACAAATTTTAATTATAACAACACCAACTGATTATGATCAATACGAAAGATTATTAGAAAATGGTAGACAACTCGGATGTGATTTTCAATATGCTTTCCAGAACCAACCAAATGGAATTGCACAAGCACTCGTTATAGGAGAAAAATTTATTGGTAATGATAATGTTGCTTTGATCCTTGGTGATAATTTCTTTTACGGTATTGATCTCAGCTGTCATCTAAAAAAATTAACTAATGCTGATGGAGCCTATATATTCGCTTATGAAGTATCCGATCCTCATCGTTACGGTATTGTAGAACTTGATCATAATGATAAACCTATTTCTATTGAAGAAAAACCGAATAATCCGAAATCTAATTATGCAATAACTGGTTTATATTTTTTTGATAATGATGCTATAAATATAGCAAAAAATTTACAACCATCACATAGAGGTGAACATGAAATTACAGATGTCAACAAGGCATATTTTCAACAAAATAAGTTACAAGTTATAAAATTAGATAAAACGGTAGTTTGGTTTGACATGGGAACATTTCAATCATTAAATGATGTTTCACAATTTGTTCGTTCAATGGAAATAGAAAATGGTATTAATATTGGTTGCATTGAGGAAGTAGCATACAAAAGAAATTATATCGATGATTATCAATTACAAAGATTGAGTGAACCATTAATTAATAGTGGGTATGGAAAATATTTACAAAATATTATGAATAGATCGTAGATTAATGATATTTTACATTATCTTAAGAACTATAATCTGTTAAGTAATTCTTTTTTTGTAAGAATATTAAACAAATGAATACTTCAAATAAAACCTGTCCTGTATAATCAATCTGAAACAACAGCTATAATATGTAAAACAGAAACTATGACGGACAATCTTGTTTAATCATGCGTATATACTCGTTTCTTTTCATTAAAAATACTTCATTGCAATATTTTCTAGTTAATCAATACAGTTTGTATTCATTCTGAAAATTTAGATTGCAAAAAAAATTAACATACGTGTACCAGTCATTTTTGTCAAGATTTTATAGATGAATGATTAATTTAAATCTGCATAGTTCACTTTATTGGTGTACTGTCAGAAGGATTAAAAGACGTTTCTTTCTTGCTTTTATTAGCGGATGCACTTCTCACTAGCGACATATACATCAAATTTTGAATCAACGAATAAATCCAGAATATTTTTATTTAATCGTTATGATCAGCTATCAGAGCCCGAATCGAACCGACTTTTACGGATTCGAGTTCGGTTCGGTTCGACTAAGTTTTTAAAAAATTGGTTCGGGTTCGGTTCGGCTCGAGTACGTCTTTAAAAAGTGGGTTCGAGTTCGGTTCGGTTCGACTATGTTTTAAAACATCGGTTCGGGTTCGGTTCGGTTCGACTAAATTTTAAAAAAACCGGTTCGAGATCGGTTCGGTTCGGTTCGGTTCCTGATAGGGGTGGCATTTTCCTGTAAGTTTATTTTAAACTAAAACTGTTGCCAATATAAATTTAAATTAAATGAAAATTTTTCTGATACTAACATTTTAATTTAAAATAAATTTAAATTGTTATGTGGAATAAATTTAAAATTATTTTAGATTTAAATTTTTGAGAATTAATTTCTGGAAATAATAAATTTTTGTGAATTAAAATGCAACAACCCAATCGTCAAAATACAGGACTTCAAGAAAAATAGATCAGAAATAAAGAGAGAAACTGCTATTACACATTAACATCCGATTATCAATATAGAAGATTCCGTAAGAAAACGGGAGTGCTCCGTTCCTATTATTTTCTAACGATAATAAAGATTTGTACAGATACAATTGCTAGTAGACCTGAGAGATAAAAGGTTTCTTTTGATTTCTATAGATAATTACACAAAGTAAAACCTAAATTAATTAAAATGGAGTTTAAAATACTTCAAATGTATTTAGATGTAATCTAAATTATTTTGAGTTTATTGTATTTTTTTTAATTTTATATAAATTCGATTTGAATTCAAAATAAAATGAAATCTTTTACAATGTATTTCTTGACTTGATAAATTTTTGTAAATGTAAATTGATCGTCCACAATCCCTGATGTAAAATGTTCGATTAAAGATCGTTTGATAATCCCATATAGCATCACAATCTTACAAAAAAGATTATAGTTCAGTTAATCATTTTTCTTACGTACTTGTCCATATTTATTCGCTTTTCAAAAAATTAGTTAGGGTCAGTTCAGTTTAACGTCGCTTTTTAAGAAGTGGTTCGAGTTCGGTTCGGTTCGATTCTGTTTTAAAAAGGGTGGTTCGGGTTCGGTTCGGTTCGTCTACGATTTTGAAAGAGCGGTTCGGGTTCGGTTCGGTTCGACTAAATTTTAAAAAAACCGGATCGAGATCGGTTCGGTTCGAGTCGAACCGAACCGAACCGTCTTAGTTCGGTTCGAGTTCGGTTCGTTTTCGGGCTCTGTCAGCTATATTCAGGAACGCTAAATGAGACCGGACAAAAGTTATTGACTTTCAGATAGCAAAAGGACCAAATATAATGAAATATTTTCAAAAACGAAGAAAGAGAACAGTTATTTTATTGAACCTTGATTGTCGTAAGTATCGAAATATGATTGAATGATATCAATCGATGCTATCTAATTTAAGTTGTAAAACCCTTCAGAAATACAAGATATATACAGAATTGCAACAAACAATTCATTCATAGAGTTTTCTAACATTCGGACGAAATTAATTTTTGATCTTATGCTATCATTTGCGATTCATATCAGGTTTTATTCAATGCTGAGCATGTATAACTCTGATTTTTGTTTCTTGTCTGCTTACTTTCTTAAGAAACTATAACACCTATTCGAATTATACGCGTTGCTGACCATGAGAGGATTCATTAATAAGATAGATAAATTTGCCGATCGTTATTCATATGCAATACACATGAAATCTATAGAAATCGATATGAATCTCATTTAAAATGTATTCATTTTACTGGCAATAGCTTATGAGTTAAAATCAGTCTAGTCTAATTGCTGATGTTTGATGTCAAGAAGATTGAAAATTTATTCTATTTTATTTGTTCTAAAATGACTATAATAAAGTATTCCGAACGAGCTCCTGTTGAGTTTCTTTTAAAATTAAAATTTTTGAACATAAAATTTTGTTTAGAGTTAAACCTATCTGAATACAATTCAATGATTTTCGTATGAAAAAAAGAAATAAAAGTGACATGAATCAAAAAGCAAGAAAATTCATTCCGTCTACGGACTAAAGTCTTCATCGAGAAGCGATTCCAAGATTCTATCATAGTAATATTTAAATTTGATTAAAATTTTAATCGAAGAATTCGCTTATTTCGCAATATACAATAGTTAACTTACATTTGACATATTCTGTAAATAAGTAATTGAAAAAGACGACTATTTATGCGAGATGTTTGCCATTTAGCACTTATCATAAACGTATAATATTGTACACTACCACATACGAATTCAACACAATTAATAACTAAATGAGAAAAAATATATATATTTTTGTTATCGGCCATTGAAATAAAATTACTCAATAGCCAGTAAATTTGTATTCGTAACATCTTCTCGAGAGCATATTGCCTTCTGTACAAAATCTATGGTTAATCATTTCAACAGAAACAAATGATATATAAGCTATTTATTACTCATTAAATCAATGATAATTAAATAAATTCAGTTCAATATCAAAAGGACTGATTGACTTTGTTTTATTTCACAAGGATGAATTTTTCATGAGAGATTGACAATCTTTTGATAATGGTGTTATAATAAAAAATTACCAATTAATCTTCCGAATAGTATATTTTGGATAGCAATACAAATAGTATGTAAAATGACAAAGGATAAGTCGATAAACAGCAAACCTAAATTAAAAAGCAAGCGAATTGTTAATCTCATTTTTTATAATATCAACATATTTTCCAATTGAATAAATATAGTAATTGATTCATTATTGGAATTATTAGTTGCAACATTTTCATTTTTTTGAAGCATCTTTATGACGACGAAAAAAGTAAATGAGTGTTTATTCTAAGTAAATAATTAATTTTATTACATATACTAATGATTGTATGGATTTATTGAACTGACTACTATCACCATCAGATGATGTGTTTGAATATGTTAATAAAGGTTGGTTTTCACGCATTTTGTCTTTCGGATTACTAGATTTCAAAGTACGATAGTCAATCTATGCTTTACGACCTGTTTACACTAAAAACAAGTAACTTGCAATACCAGATCGTCTAAAATAATTTGCAGTCTTCCGAAGTCTTGATAAGTTTATAAAAATTCAATGTTTATTATATTTTTCAACGTAATTGGCATTTTGTGTGATATGAAGCAAGCGTTTATGAAACAAATATCAAGAACTCCTTTATATAAAAAAATCCTGTTGCCAGTTGAAGCCGAAGATGATTTATACATCAGATACATCGCTAAACAAAACAGCAGAAAAGAAATCAGTTGATCATCAAAACGTACTGTATCCACAGAAAAAAAAAGTGATATGAATGAAAATATGAGAAAATTGATCATTTCTCTTATAAGGGTGCTATGACAATAGAAAAATAGAAAAAAATATTAATTTTATCAAAAACACAGGAAAGAAGAGAACAGACTAATAGAGACACTGAATGAATATTTGAATATTTTATGGAAAAGAAAATCATGAGATGAGTAAATAGCAGATCTGTACTTGTCAAAATAAAATTTTAAACCATTGATTCAACCTTTTTACGCTTCATATTTTGTTTTTTAGTTTCTTTGATTGGTTTTGTAAATGAATTGCATTCAGAATTCTCAAATGTAACAAACAAATCGTTGAGTGATGATGCATTGAGTACTAGTGGTGACAGTGATCAAATGTCTCCACAACTCTCAAGAAGCTTCAATGTTAAATCATTTTTCATGCATTCTAGAAAGATTTGTTCTCATTTTGAGAATGCATCACGTTCAATAAATGAAAATGACCAAAATCGTTATCAAAGATCACGAAGTGAATCGTATAATGGTGCGTTCTTGTAAACAATTTATAACGAAAGTCACAAATCAACGTTATAATTGTTCATTTGGTCTTCATTCATTTTTTCTTTGACTTGTCTTTCTTCTATTTTATCAAATGATAATTATTCAAACTTTCGTCGTATATGCAAAGTTAGTCAAACAATGCAGTGATGCTCTCATTAAAGAAAATAAATAATTCATTTTTAATCGAAGAGATCATTTTCTACTGTGGATTAAACTCAAACTCATCCTTCAGTTTACCAGAAAAGTTTCATTAGATCAAATCAATCGAACGAATCATCTTATCAACATTGTTTTAAGATGATCTTGACTTAAGGATTGCAGGTGATTATTATTGTGATTCATATCTTTCATAGAAACTCAATGATTTTTGACTATTTTATTTATGTCAATATTTAACGAACTAAGAAAAACTTTTAGGATAAATATAATATGTTGAATTGTTAAGATCAATTTTAAATAAAAGTGATGAAGAATTGAGAAGATTTTGAAAACCTTGATTAAGATTTGAAAATGCTTTGCATATTTTGTAACCATCAAGATGATCAAATATTTCATTGAAAAATTCATTAGACAAATATTCAATACAAGTTATTGATCGATCGAATTCATCTATTTATATGAAAATACAAAAAAAAAAAAGAACGAAAACTATATCTACTATTCGAAGAAATCACTTGGTAGTTTTTTTTTGTTTCGTCTTTTGATGATTGATTAAAAGATAATTTTCGTTTAACTTGATCCGTATGTCTGTTTTAAGCATGTTAAATTAAATTAATAAGTTTTTCTAGACAAAAAAATAAACAATTAACTCTTGTTCTTTTCTGTAAGAAAAAAAACTGGATAACATTTTCATTTATATTAGAAAAATCTTTAACTTTAAAAAATATAAATAGAAAAGATAATGTGATTCTATATGACTTCTAATTACATGGAGTTAGGCATGGCGCAGGTTTATAAGTCTTTGCTGCTTTTTTTCTGATGAAAAATATTTTCTCATTGTTTCATTTTAATGTTTTTCTAAGATGAAAACTTGTATTTGCTTTCATCTTTTTTTTTCGGTCGAAAATTATATCTATCTTACAGCTTTTCTTGGGAGAGTTAATATATCAATATTGAACCTTATTGTAGACTATCATGAATAAGACTTATTCATTACACGGATTTTCTTTGGCTATATTATAAATGCAGTCTAGTCTAAATCTTATCTCGAACAAACTTTTTAAAGTACTATGTGCATGGGTGTACGTATGAGTGTCGGTGTGTGCCAGTCATGAGAAGATTCGCACCCACACTCCTATTTGCTTCTTAAATTGCAATTTTGTTTTGATTTTTTTCTGAAGTGAATGCACAAACAGATATGACATTTTTATCTCCAATGTTTGTTTTTAACCATCATCTTCTCTCTTTCCGATTTCTTTATTTCAACGCATTAATTCAATGTAAATCAATCTACTTTTGTTCATTTTTATTTAAATAATAAATTATTAATAATCAGTATATTTGAGCATGGGGAAAATAGTCTTTTATATGTTCAGAAAATTGTCGTTTTCTAGGAAAAAAGTTGTTTGAATATCAAGGTAACCCTAATTTTCTAGCTAAACATACGTTATTTATAGTAAATGAAGGAATTCAATGCTAATAGCATTCAAAAAAAAAAACAAAAAATTCTAAACAGAAAAAAAGTAACGGGGGTAAATTTTTCGATGCTAAAACTTACATAAAATTTTACCCCCATTATCCCGATACTTTTCCAGAAACATGGGGGATAAAATTCGTGTATAATATGTCTTTCGTAGTAAAGATATTTTAATACTAGTAAATCGAGGTACGCAAATTTGTTTTTTTGAAAAAAATGGACGCTAATGCTATTAGCACTGAAATCCCGTATTAACTCCTTTACCGAGACAGAATCGACCGAAGAAAGATCGCTTCACCATTCCGTTACAAGGCTGAGGTCAAAAGGGCTCATATTTTGGATTTAAGCCTAACTTGTTGTGCTCTTTCAGACGGGCCATTCAATTTCGAAGGGTAAAAATTTTCGGCAACCAAGTTGAGTGGTGGTCTCATGGACGCTCTCTTAAATAGATGCATTGATGATGTTTTCATGACAACCAATTTACCGCATAATCACATCCTTGCCGTTCTCAAAAATGAAAGTACAAAGGATCCAACTATTCATACTACGTATTTTGCTCAAGAGGCTGCGGTGGATTTCCTTGATGTGGCTATCCAGAATAATGATAGACAATTGAAAACATCCATTTTTCACAAATCATCCGCCAAGGTTTATATTCTTCCATTTTTGTCTGACCATTCACATCATATACATTATAATATATCATATACGGCTTTACTTCGTGCTGCTCGTTGGAAAACGTGAAGATCGATATGTTTTTATTATTAAAGTTCAAAAAGTCACCAAGAGAACTATTCACCAACACCGAGTAATATCTTCTACAGCAACCTTCAAACGTATGTTCTACAGTACAGTAAACATACTCAACATCCGATCAACTATCACAAATCCTTCGCCTTTCTCATGAGACATTTTTCTGTTTAAAAGTGCACCTACATATATTCATCTAAGCATTGTTAGACCAGTTCTTTCTCATGTGTGATTTTTTTCTTAATAAACTGTTTCTTAAAACCATCTGACGAAGCTCTTTAACAAGGCCAAAACACGTGCCATGACAGCTAGAAGTCTATTTAGTAGAATAAACTCATCCCTCACTCTCACACTCAACATCAGCATCAATGTGATCACTTTAGCCTGATGTAGACAAAAAGCAGCCCATTCAAATAGCCATTTGTGCAAATGATTGCATGCTCGTTGCACCATTCTATTTCTTGATGTATTTGAGAATATTTTCTGTTTATCATGATGGTTTAAGTCGAAGTTTTTTTCTCACGATCATTTCAAACCTTTCTCAACTTTCTATAAAACTCAGTTCTCTATCTTGTCTCTTTCCCGAGTTATGATCATTGTAGTTCATTTTTCAGATTTTCTCATTGACGATATCAATAACAGAAAGAAAAATGAGCCCCACAATTAGTTATGGCTACGACTGATAAATAAAAGTAGAATCATATTTGTTGAAAAGCATTTTCCAACGTTCCGGTTAATATAGACTCATTTTTATTGGATCATCAATTTTCTGTTTATAACTATTTTTTGCCATTTAATCGACATATATATATATATATTTAGACTGAAAAAAAAATGATAATCAATATCGGATGGACGATCTTGCCTTAAATATCTTGATTAAGAATAAATATATCCATGGGAACCATCGACATTTTTCGAACAAGGAAACAGTTGATTAGATGATCACGAACGGCGCCGTCGACGCCGCTGATAGTTGAAATAATAGCGTGGATAAGAATAATAGAACGATCTGCCATCGTTAGCGTTGTTGGTCAAAGTTGTTGAGTGAGTAGCCAAATTAAGATAGCCGGTGGTGGTGTACACCGCATTGATTGGTGCAGGGTCATCGATCGCTGCTGTTTTCCATTCAATGCGGCAGAATGGGCAAGTAACCGATTCACCTATTAACACTTTAGTTCGACGCCATTTATTGAAACAAGTCACGTGCATATTATTGCCGCATGAAATCGAACAAAAGAGAATACTATTGGCATCGTTTGTTTCATCTTCCATCGATTCAAAACAAATTGGACAATCATCATCGGCTGTGATCGGCTTTTGTTGCACCATCGTTGCTGTTGTTGTCGTCGCCATTGTCGGTGTGACATCCACAACAGTGTCGAAAATTGTATCAGGATCGCCAGTTGTCACTCGATAGGCTTCACGTACCTGAAAGAGATGAGACAAGGGGAAGATCCATTGAGTGGAGAACTGTATTCAATACATGGTGACAAAAAGTACAATAGCACTTATATTTTACAAATGTTATCGTTTTTAAATGTGACAAAACTATGCGTACAGCATGTCACACAAGTGCACGTATTGATTTGTTACTATTGGTATGCAGTAATATCGAAACACTAACACATTTTTCGTCAGTTCTCAGTACTGCAATAGGACTTCTGAACCAGTTCTGTAGTCGCAACAATATTGCCTTAGTGCATATACTGACGAAGTGTATTAAACCTATTTTGAGCTAAGTTTCATGCTAATTTGCAGTTATTCAGAATTTTTTTTCGGTGTCAGTTTTCGTTCCTATTATGAATATCATAGTCGGAAAGTGTAAAAAATTACGTTTAACATATTTCACTGGAAAAGCAGTTGGCGGGAATCTCATTGATAGTTACCAACTGATTGCAAACTAAGCAATATTTGACATCATTCGTTTTCAAAAAATATATACAGATTAGGGCACGAGACTGCGTCATTCTTTCACTGATCTAATTAGTAATGAATCAGTACTTTTCAGCAGTGACTTCAATAATGGTATGCAGAAAATAATGTCTGCAGGTTTACAGCTTTATAAGTTCAAAGGTGAGAGACTTTTAATCAATGTAAGAGGTTATACGTATGTGTAATAAGTGATATTATAGTGCCTTAAATACTATATAGTCGTTACTTATCGTTAAAATATAGCTGATGCTCTGGATATTGGATACCACTCATTATACATACGTATGTATGTATAAATATTTCTTGCACTTCCGGATCTGTCACATCTATATTCTTATGTTCCTCTTCTTTAGCACGTCTGTATACAGCGTTCATATTTTTGAGAGATGATATTTTTTGATAACCATATAGTTTACCTCTTGTTCAGCAAGAACATTTGAGTCGTTGAAGGTTCCACTCCGTTGTAGGTCAGCTTTGGCAAAAATCTCGTTTAATTCATTGGTCAATAACGCTTTTTGATAAAGTAATGGCGAACGACGATCAACTTTGAGGACACGATGCAAAACAAAAATAATATGTTTACATAGATAACCATTCGCATGATCGGGACCTGTCCAAAAAAAGAGATTTTCAATTTGGTTCTGGAAAGAAATTCTCTGAACTTACAAGTACACGATGGTAGATGAGTAATGATCACAGTGTAGACATTGCCCGTCTGCCCGAACACCTTATATTCCCGATAGAGAGGTTCAGCTTGTGTGGAACTAGCAGCCAATAGATAGAGCCGTTGGCTCAAAGCACGTTGAATACGAACACGAATAGCGATTGTAGGTCTTGGACGATAGCAATGAAGACGTTTTTCGACTACAACTGATTCTATTTGATCCTCTGTGGGCAATGCTTTTGCTTTCTTTCGGCGCTTGGATGTTGTTACTGTTGTTTGATTCGCCAAAGTCAGTTCTTCATCAACTTGCCCCAAACTTGTCAAGTCATCTTGAATTTTTCGTTTAGCAACTAGACTTTGCGACCGTGTACGCATTGTGTGCTGATATAAGACTTTTTCGTATATTTATATAAATTAAAGAGAACATAAGATAGAGAAAAAAGCATTTACTTGGTCTCCCTCCGATAAGAACAAAAAGCTTCTGTTATCGGTGAATGTTGTGACTGAGAATAGGTTTAGTTTAGCATCAGATGGCGCTGATAACTGTTCCCTGACGGATATTTTAGTTAAATAGTAAGTTTGAATTAATTTTACCCGAATTAACATCGTATGTTGCTGGATGAAACTCTTAGATAATGGACGAATCAATAAGCCTATCAAATAAGAAATTCAGCAAGTTTTGAAATATTCTGGAAGTTTCAATCATCTCCAAACTCTCCTCCTATGTCTATAGTTTATCATAAGCAACAGTTTTTGCATTCTTCTGGAATTCAACATACTTTTGCTCAACTATAGTTGGTATTGTCATCTTTTTGGTAGATTGACTGCGTTCTCTCTGTCGTAGCATAACGCTATAAATACTGTTATCTACATCACATAGAAATAAAAGCGTAATCGTGATCCTTTCATTCTAGCTTGTGATCTTATCGTGAACAATGATTTTTTTGCAGCAGCCAAACAAAAATATTTCCTCTATAATCTTCAATCCTATTCACTACTAGATGAATATGGACAAACAAACACTTCATTACACTGCCAAATGACAAATTTGATAAAGTAAAAATGAATTCGAAGGAAAGTTCAATCCTTTGATTATCTAACTTTAATAAGAGAATTATTTTAGGATTTGCGAAACTTAATACTGATTTTAATTTTTTTCACTTATCCAATCCTGCAAAGAATGTGTCCCGATGTGACCATTTTTCGCCTACGGTTTTTTTACTTTTATCTAAGATTTGTTATAGCGCTACCCTGAGTATTTCCTACAATTTACTTTTGCGCCATTTCAAAGTCAGGTTGTTACCTATTGTGGTACATTTCCAGGATTTGAAAACTTTTTTTCTTCAAATATTCTTAAAAGCACATTATTTATATGCATTTTTGCGCGCTAATTGCGAATATAATATTTATATTCCGATTAGATTGAATTTTGTATATGAAAATTATGTGGGTGTGGGTGTGGGTGTGGGGGAGGGGAAGATGTGAGTGTGGGGGTTCTTTTAGCCCACAATCACTCGCACATCCACACACCCACCCTCATTTCATTTATTCATGTAGTAAAGTGTGAAATATATCGTTTGAAAATAGGAATATGCTCCATACGTAATCAAACAATAACCAATTGACAAAACCTTTTCTTTTGTTTAAATTATTATTCGTTTTTTTCTTACTATACAACATAAAAATAGTCAATAATAAGCTTTTATTTCATTCCTAACACCAGCATGAATTATTTAAAGTGATACTTTTTTCTTATCTCAAGTTTATTGATCATACATGTGCGTATTAACAGCTATAAATCGCATAATAATACTTACCTGTCTTTCATAGTCATCTTGTAATCCAAGGGATATATTGTGTGCGTATATGTGCATTAAATCGAATTCTATAGCATAAAACAAAATGTCAAGCAGTAAGTTAAAAAAAGAAACATGAAGAACTGTATGATGTTATAAATTCTATAGTAGGCACCAAAAGTTCTGCTAACAGATAAAAAGTGTCTTAATTTGGATCTTTCACCTGATACTTTACTATTAACAGAGCTCGGTAAATTTCGATCGCGAGTACCAACTCGAGGTAGATCGGCACTAACGTATCGACTTTATAATGGAAACACTGCTTTTGTGAAATATGATGGAAAATTAGTGTTGAAGCATATCGGGTAGAAATGTGCATCCCCTTCCCTCCACTCCCTACACAGACCACGACAGACGTTAGTCGGAGACTGTCATATGGCGCGTCTGATGCCTTAACAAACGACTCCTCTTTGTCACCAACGTTGTTAATATACGATCAAAGATCGTATATCAATTACGTTTCGTTATACTACTTATTATATTTCTGGAGAACTCAGTAAAAGAATAACGAAGATATATATGCTCCAAAATAGATAGAATAAAACGATCTCCATACGATTAGCAATAAGAGTTACATGATGTTCCACATTTTAATCCCACAGGGATTGCGCTAACAGGTTTTTTATTCGAACATGAAAAAAAATGCTTTTTTTGACACTTGTTTTGTGCGCCTCTATTTTGATGCGTTGATATCCATCCTTTTGCAGTCAATTAAACCTCCATTGAATAAAACATCTATGCTAATCTTCTGATTCCTGCGCATAAAGATTGATCAAGTTCTGATTGATACGTGTGATTAGGGTTCATTATACTCTTTTTTTGTGGCTAAAAGCATGAGACCAAAGGATTCATGTTAATGATACTTTTTATCTGACAGTGATACTTTGGTGAATACTGTGTAGGATTTCGTTAATTTCTTTTTAAGTAACCGCCTGCTGTGAATCATTTATACATAAAATTAGATCAAAAATCTTTCGTGTATTTATTATGTTTATTCTCACGATTGCAACGGCTACTGGTGAAATAGTTTATGGTATTCGTGCGCATTCGAATTCTTTAATAGCGGATGGATTATATTCATTTGCGGAAGGTCTTTGTTTAATTGGTGTTTTGTTAATTCTTCATTATTCACATAAGGTAGGACATCGTCCAAAAAACAATACATTTGGTTATGAACGATTAGAATTATTATTTGGTCTTGTACAAGAAGTATTTCTTTTATCAGTATCATTGGGTGTTATAGTTGACGCTGTTAATCATTTAATTAATCCTATGCTTGTACATGATCCAAAATTAATGATTATTATTGGCATAGGTGGAACTTTTGTTGGTATACTTGGAATGGCTATGTTTTGGGGTTATCATCATGATCATGATATAGAAGAAGAAATACATGAAAAGAAAAAACGAGATATTTTAGCATGGACAAAACAACATATGAAACCAATGCGTACATCATCCATTAAAACACATAACAATACAGCTGTTGAAATTCCATTAATGACTAAAGAGTCTAAATATGAAGCTACCCATCACTCAGACATAACTAGTGATACAGAAATAACACCAGAACATGTTCATCAGTGTACATCTAATCTCGATGCCTTCACCTATGAAAATGTTGAAATGTCAGAATCGCGAATATATGCTACTTTGCATGCTCTATGTTTACATTCATTCGTAAGTTGTTTTTTCGTTAAGAAAAACTGGAACTTTGTTGTTATTCGATATACTTTATCATTAAGGTTGTTGTATTAGAATCCATCATTGTTGTCGTATCAGGTTGTATGATTAAATTTATTCCACATATAGATCCAATTACAAGAAAAGAAGTCAATACTTGGTTAAAATATGTTGATCCATTATTAACACTAATAATGGTCGTTATTATTGTTGTTCGTGCACTTCCTGTCATATTTTCAATAAGTGAAATATTAATTGAAAATGTTCCAGGTGGTATTGATACAAAACAATTAATGAACGAAATTGTGACAACTACTCCAGCAATTAAAAGTATACATAGTTTACATATTTGGAGGTATGGAAAATAATATTTTTTTTTTACAAAAAACAAACAAAATTATGGAAAAATGTTTTCTTCTGTTCTAGAGCAACAGCTAAAGAAATTTATGCGACAATGCATCTTGTGTGTGATGAAGACGTCATGTTAAGTACATGTACGCATAAATATGGTAAAGATATACAAATTATTTTAAAAAGTTATTGTATTCGGTATTTTACATTACAATTTGAATATATAATACCGAATTATATTGATGAATTACCTCTGTACCGCTGTGTTCATGGACTTCATAGAAAACGTCGTGGTCACACACTTGAAGAACCTCTGACAAAATTAGCTAAAGATGCGATAATTCGTATTCGATAGAGATGAAAAATATTGAACGTTAAGAAATCAACAAGAACAATAAACGATAAAAAAAGTATATAATTTTACTTTTTTTTTGTCATTTCAAAGTAGAGTTAAAAAGTATTATCTCATATGATAAGACTTATTTAAAATAAAGCACAAGAACACATTACTAAATGTAACATCAAGTTTGATTGAATCAAGCATATCTGCTTGATTTCTTATTGATGAATAGACAGAATTGATAAAAAAAACACATCGAAATATGTCATCATTCATTAGAAATGGGAATCCGTTTAACAAAATTTTCGTCACAGGCGAAATCTACATCATGCGAATGTGCATGTGGTTTTTGATGTAATTGCACTTTTGACCATCAACTCCCAACCGACACCGACACCCACCCACACCCACACCCGCGATAAAATCGATTTTTGAGATTTGAACCTATATCGTAGCTGGCATTAAAATCACTATGGTCCTGCATTTAGCTGCATCTTGGATTGGGATTGCAAGCGCGTAGTCGTCTTGCATCAGCTACTACAAAGTAGGTAAAACAGATGCATATTACTGTTAGGGCCTTAGAAGCAAAGTTTATGCTTCTACTGAGGGTGTAGGCATGAGCAATCTTATCTTTTAAACGCTCACACCCATATTCATCATTTAAAAAGCAACTAAATCAGCAACAACTGTCATGAATCAGACTATTTCTGTCAGATATTTTACAACCGACACCCTGCAATTTATTCTTAGTGTAGTTGTGTCATTTTAACTCAAATAGTGTTAAAATAGCAGGAAGACAAGAATTACATTATTTAATGCCTGTAGATTCTATCCATCGAGTCAAAATAAACTAATATTATTAAGAGGAAGTCATTTGAAGTATGCACTACCAATCATACATGACGTCATCAATTTATTTCTTCGAATATCTTATTTACCATTTGTCAGGAATAAATAATCAATGACACCGTTTCGTCCAAAATTGGATGGAGGAAAACACACCTGTCATTGTTAGTTAACGTTTATTATATATTTGAGAAAGGTGCACAGACAGATTCATTCTACAATAATACATACTTTGAAGTTTGAGTGGTTTTTGGTGTCTTACATACAATAATATAATTCAATAAAAAAAAAGCATTACTATAGTTTAACGCACTCTATAAATTACAGCTAGTTTAAAGATATAACTGAAAGTATAATTTGTGTTAAAACTATTATCAGTAATTTTCTTAGAAATTTGAGAAACGAAAATTTGAGACTTAATATTGTTTTCAATTTGAGTAAATTAAATTTAAAAAGCAACTGAAGTTAAATTGAACAAATTTGAACTTCGATTCTATGTTCGCAAATGAGAATACACGACTTACTCTGTTGAAACGATTATAAGATGCCACTGACATCAACAAAAAAAGAAAAGAAAAATAGAAGCTCCTAAAAACTATCAAATTCAGTTGGATACTGATCGGTTTCGGCTTGTATCAATTCGTTTTCATCGTATGTTTCATAGTGGTCTTTATCAGCTTCTGGTACATAGGATGCTTTGATATTTTTTTTAAATAATTCAACCCAATCAATCGAGGAAAACCATTGATGGTTTTTTATATCATTTTCACCATTTTGTAAATTACCATAACGCCTTGCTGGATGAGGTTGAAGTAATTTCTTTATTAAATCTCTAAGATTAAGTGAAACATGCTCTGGATATTCAATTGTGCCTTGAAGAATCTTTCTATAGATTCTCATTGGATCTTCATCTTGAAATGGAGAAAAACCCTATGCGATCAAAGAAAAATATACAAACAAATTCAACGTTTAGAAAACTTTTCATTTACCGCAGTGAATTCATATATCAAGATACCCAATGCCCAATGATCGACACTTTTATTATAACCAATACCCGTGATGATTTCAGGTGCCAAATACTAGAGTATGAAGATCAAACAAAAATCCGATGCAAGTAAAAGAATGATGCTTAGATGCACAAACCTACCTCAGGCGTTCCACATAGTGTATAGGTTCGATCTTTCACAACTTTAGCCAGTCCAAAATCAGCGAGCTTCAAATAACCATCGGCCGCAAAGAGAATTTCTTCTACTTTCAAATTTCTATAGATAATATCTATGCATCGAGACTAAAAGTTGATAAAAAGATGAATTAAGCATGGTGACTCACTCGAATCGTGTAAATATTCCAAGGCAAGTACAATTTGTCCAGCATAAAATCGTGCTTGATCTTCTGAAAACTTGTTCACTTTCCTAAATCAATCAATGATGAAAATAGTTTGAGCTTCAATTTATTCTTCTCGTTATCATCGAAGGCAACAAATCAAAAGACTTACCTTAAATGAACAAACATTTCACCTCCGCTGACAAACTCAAATGCTAAATACAAATAAGAATTATCCTTGAATGAATAGACTAAGCTAACAATAAATGGAAAGTTGATTGCTTGTAAAATACGTTTCTCGGATAGAATATTTTCGACTTGTCCGAGTTCGACAATGACACGTTTTTCCATGATTTTTACTGCTAATGATTCATTTCCATGTTTTACCAATCTGACACGACCAAACATTCCCATGCCAATGGTTCGTCCCAATTGAAAGTCTTCTACCTTGACTGTTTGTTTCAATGGTTGTACATATTTAGCTTCGAATTCTTTTTTGACACGTTCTAGATTAACATTTATTTCATTTTCATTTTTACTTTGATTTTCAGTTTGAATATGTTGTGATTCAGTCGCCGGCAATTCTACTGATGATGATGCGGAACAGTTTCCCATTGCAATCAATTATTACAAGCAGGTATCGAAAGAAAAGACTAAAGAGTTTATAATTTTCTATTGATTATTAAATACGCTTCTTGAAAAGTCTATATTATTGATATTTTATTGATGAATAAGTAGTTTTTGAAAAATGACTCGAGTGATACGCAGATAAATATGATTTCTATTTCTATTTTGTTACAGATGTGATCGTTTTTCTGAATAAAATCAATCCGAAACCCGTGAAATATACTGCATGTATTTGAAGTAATTAGACAATCTAAAACAATGTAAAACATAATATGTTCTTACTCGTAAACTGAATGTCTCGTATGAGAATCAGAAGGCTAAGCGCGTGTTTGTTTTTTGACAAAACAGAACTATTAACTAAGCAACAATTATTATTTTTCATCTACTTCAATTCAACAGAAAGAATGAGTAGTGAAGTAACAGCACTGTTTTCTTTCCTTTTCTATTTTTTTGTCGTTCTTGTCACATTTTGTTGATGTTCTGCTACTATGGAACTTTTTCTCTATTTATTTCTTTGCTTTCATTGGATCGACAAAAAGCATGCTGAGCATATGCTGCGCACCATGGTCACGCAAAACATAATGAATATTTGAACTGTGTTTATCTCCAAAACCATGAGGGTGTTGGTGAACAAAAGACACACATCCGTACCTTCTTCTCTCACCTTCAACGTTACAGCCTCACGTGTATTCCGAACCACATTTCCTTCCGGAACATCGTCAGTGTAGTACTGCGATCTTGGCACTTGATGGAGTCGCCAGAAGCGCCTCAATACTTCTTGACTTAGCAGATACGAGGACGATGTGAATATAGGTGTTGGCGTGAGTATTAATGTTTGTTAAGAAAGAATTTACATCGATACCAATATATCTCATTCGTTTCATTTGAATACATTGTCAAAAATCTGTTAAAAGAATGTTCGTCGAACATTTGATTGATGTTCTGATTAATGTTTTAGTATATCTCTGTTGAAAAATGATGAATTATATATTATTACTAGTTTCCCATCAATATATTATATTAATAGTACTCTGAGTTATTTTTAAACGTAGAATTTAATATCGATTTAAACCAATTCAGATACTATATTTTGTGATTTTCCATGATCCTTAAATGGTTTCTGACCAAGCACTTGACGAAAATTATAATGATACGATATCACAATTGAACTAATTTCTTCCTATCATTTTATTTGATTGTACAATATATAGTAAACTCGAAGGACTTTTCATTCGAAGTAAGACGCTTTTTTTGTTTAAAGAATTGATCCCTCATTTTTGTTTTTTAAGTATTGTTTTTCTTGTTTCTGCTGAAACAGTATCATGCAGAGCCCTGACGAGCTTTCATATTTCATTAAATAACATCAAACATATTAGAAAAATTAACTTTGCAGGTTTTTTTAATTCTTATACAGTTTTGACCGTCAACATGAAAGCTAACAATGGAAGTTAGGGAGCAGAAACCTATCGTTATGGCCAATTCGAAGAATTTTATGGACTAGTTGAGGCTCAAGATAACATATAATATCCGTCTAGCAGCCACCACCGTACGCTTTTATTGTTATACCGACCACCTTGTTAGCCTGATGATTATATTCGTGTGTAAAAGTGTCTCGTATACGACTACATTCTCAAATCAAGAATACGGTTTCAATCCTAGAGTTTAAGGCGAACATGGCAGGTTAAAATATTAGGAGCCCACTGATATGGTCAATTTTAACCATTTTTCAGACACCTGAATGCTTGTATCAATCACTGATGCTGTTTCATCGGAGTTTGGCATAGGTTTTCATGGTTCCACTGACCCTTTTCTTAATCGAATCACGGTAATCAAATATGAAAGAAACGCTTTATGTGTTATAGTGCCATCTAGTAAAGAGTATAGCTTCGACTATCGTTATTCATGTTAGTGATGCAACGATGACGATTACCATAGGTATGATTACGGGCTCACTACGTGAACCTTTGGTACGGTTATTGCTACAATTAAGAAAACTGCACTTACGATTTCAGTACCAGTTATGATAACCATAGGTACAGTTATCAGTCATATAAGGCTTTCGTGAAACACAGTATTTTTCAAGACACTAACGAATTCTTGTGAAAGCTAAAGAAAGATGATCATGATCAGAAAATCGGAACCTGACGTCAAATTTTGAAAATGTTTAAGTTGACTTTGTACGCTAAGAAAAGGTTTTCTAAGAAGATGCTCATATTTAGAAAAGAGTGACGAAAGTAAATCTGTGTTCAGGGACTTGAATGTGATATTAATTTATCAAGACTCTGGATTTCAATTATCAATAAAATGATTTCTTGATGAATGCGTCAAGTTGAATTTTCCTTCATCAACCCTTCGAGGAAATAGTTACTTTCATAATAAACACTTACTTAATCTAAAAACTTCAGTTTAAAATTTTCAAAGACTGACTTTGAATTCAGACTCTCCAGCCTCAGTTTACTTCGTCAGCCTTTATAAAAATCTCACTTCCTTAGCAATGCTGTTTTTCGCGACACCCGTTTTGACCTAATAACTGTACCTAGGAGAATCGTAGTTGGACCGATAACTGTAAGTGCGGTTATCGCAATCGGACTATCAGCCGTACCCAAGTTACTCGTAGTTTGGCTACTAACGATAGAAACAGTTATCGTATTTAGACTGGTATCCGTAGGTATGCTTATGGTAGCTAGACCGGTGACCGTAGATGTGGCCATATAATCTCGTTGATAACTATCAATGCGGTATCATAGTTGGACTGGTAACCGTATGTACGTTTATCGTAGTTGCACCAATAGATTTACTTACGGCAATCGTAGCTAGGCGAGTAACCGTAACTTAGATGATAGTAGTTAGACTGGTAAGCGTACCTGTGGATATTGTATTTGGACTGATTACGGTAGTCTCGGTGATGGTAGTTGGATCTGTAACCGTAGGTACAGTGATCTTCGGTGGACCAGTAACCATTGGTACGGTTATCGTGATTGGATCGAAAAACCTAGGTACAATGACTGTAGCTACACCGGTAACCGTAGGTATAGTTATTGGCTTCGACCGGCGAAATGGCCCTTACCGTTGTATTTCTATTCAATATCAATACCCTCCATGTAGAACTACGAGAATCTGCGGTGATGACCGGTTTCCGCTATTACTCAAACAACAAAATACTCAATGTATCCAGCAGTACTAATATGCCAGTCTCCATTATGGCTCTTTATAACCTTATCAGCTTGATGCTCTGCTTTATTCCAAAGTTCTGATTAGTATTTCCCAAAATTAATTAGAACGAGGAATTACTTCTTATCAGAAAGTCAAGTGCTCGAGCTTCTGAGATGTATCGTGTAGGAGAGACACCGAAATACAAAAAAGTGACCGGCGCACCGGTCCCACCGCCTCACCGTACCACCGGTGCACCGTTCACCGGTCCACCGGTTCACCGTACCAATCGGTGAACCGGTGGGCGGTGGCACCGTTAGTGCGGTGAAACGGTGGACGGTGAACCGTCACCGGTGCATCCCTAATTTCCATAATAATTTTTCATTTTATTACTGAAATTTTCTTTTATATCATTCATTAATATTATTATATTAATACGTTTATTATCAATATCATTTCGCCATAATGGTTCAGTATTGACAAATAATTTACTTGAACAAGAAAACTTTCCAAGATTAATTACATATCCAGCTATAGCTGTTTCAGATTTAGAATGATAATAACCAAAAACATTTTTTTTTACTTTCTTTTCAAATTCTAACCATTCGATTTGCATATTTTCACGAATTTGTCAATATTTTAAAGTAAAATTAGTACATAATTTCATAGGTCGATCGTGTTCACGTATAGTTGTTAGAAGATATAGAATAAATGAAATTGTTTCTTTCGGAAGTATTGTTATACGATCAATACCTAAGCTTTCAGTAAGTTCATCAATAGAATTAATAGTAGTATCGTAGTATTTGCCTAAAAATTCTTTTAACTCTTCATTATTAATATCAATTTGTTTGAATGAATTTTGAAGTGGTATTCCACGTAATGTATCAAAAAGTATATCATATAATTGTTCTTGAACAATACTTAAATATTCAGGACCAAATTTTGTTTCTGAACATTGATTTTCAATATACATAAGAATAAAACGTTTTCGTAAAAGTGTGTGAATTGTTTCTTTATTAAGTTGATGAAATAAATAATTAAAATTTAAAATTCTACAAACAGCATTAAGTGGTTGTTGTAATAATTTATCTTTTTGTTTCATAATTTCTTTTAATGCATTAGTAAATATTATTGGATTACCTTCATTAGAAAATGAATCAGTTATAGAAATATTTTCAATAATTTGTTTAATAAAATAATTTTTCATTTCTTGATTAAACCAATTTGCTTTAAAATCATCAATTATAGATAATAGTAACATTTGAACATGATGAAGAATTTTATATCCAGTTAAAATTTGATAAAGACTATTAGTTGCAAATTTTTTATTCGATTCTATTGACCAATTTAATGGAATAAAACCTGCACATGGTTCTCGATAAAGAGTTATTCATTTTTTTGAATTATTTATTGTTGCATTTATATAAGATTTAGCACAATAACCACAAACTGAATTTGCAATAATACAATTAATTAAATTTTTATTTCCTTCTAATGGAAAATTAATAATAAAGTCAGTAGTTGTATCTTCAAGATTGTTTGGTTGTTTTAACCAAAGAACAAATGGTCCTTGTTCCATAGAAATAGCGCATTCAATTAATGGAACATTTGTATGATCTAAAATATCGATTATATCAGAATATTCATCATCAGTTGTTGTTAATACTTTTGCACGATTTGATAAAAATGTAAAATCATTAATTGTATAAGAACCTATTTCTTGTTCATATATTAAATTTTGTATAGTATTCCAATATTGACGAATTTTATTAAGATTAATTTTAATATATTGTAAATATTGAATTCTTCAATTTTAGGTTGATCTGATATTTCACGAAGTTGCTAACGAGGTTGATTTAATTCAATTGAATTATCAATTTCATTTAATTTTAATTTGGCAATATTTGAAACAATATCATCACGTTGTTTTGAATATTTAAAGTCAAAATTTAATGTTAACTTTTCTTTTTCAATTATTATTCTTTCATTTTTCATATGAGAAACAAATGTTCGTAACTCATGTAATTTATTACCTATTTTTCCATATAGAATTAATGTCTTCCAATCATCTTCATTTAAATTTAATACTGAATCTATATCTATATGATTTAAAAGCTTTTTAAAATCAATTGTAATAATTTCTCATTTATTATCACGTATTGGAAAATAACCATCAGGAATTTTTGTATATGCAGAAATTTTTATATTTTGAAATAGTTCATTTATATTTCATGTTTATATTTCATGTAGTTAACTTCTGATAATCTGTTAAATCATCGAATGATTTATAAAATTTGACTAATACAAACTTTTGATGAAAGAACATAAAATGTTTCACCATCATACAAAAGAGATAATACATTAGAAGTCATCATTAACGGTGCAACAACTGAAATATTTATTTTTGATGGTCTTGAAAACCATTTATGAACGATTATACAAATAATTGGTGCTTTGCTTGAATTATCTTTTGTGTAGGTAGCAAACTATATTTGTAAAATGAATTAAATTTTAGAAAAGTGTTACTTTACTACTCTTTACACTAACCAGGAAAATCTTCCAACTCATAAATCTCTATTGATTTGAGATAAAACTATAACAATAATGTGTCTTTTTGATCAGTCATATATACCAGCACATATCATGCTCCTATTGTAGGCTAAAAACAAATTAAAAGACTTGAAACTTTCACTTTAACAGTGAGATGCTGATGAGGAGACATAAAAGATCCACACTCACGTCGACATCCTCAACAACAGACATGCAATCAATTGTTCGATTACTTGTTCACTTGATGAAAAGATGGTCGAAAGATTCGAATTATTTTTCTGTTATATGAATGATTAAAATTTTTTTTATTGTCAACCAGAAAATATCGGCAATTTTCGAATATCGTTTTAATAAATGTTTTAGTAAAGATTCAATTACTACAAAGCTGGAAAAGATCGGTAACACGCTTCGTCTTTATGGTTTCGGTAAAAAAAAGAAATTGTCGTGTACTAACAGAAGTATAGAATACACTATTATAATATATGATATCTCACAGTAAGCAATACCTTTTTATCAGATAAAACGAATTTTTGTCAAATTATCGACTAATTATACTAATTGAAGAAAAAAACGATAATTGTTTTCAAAACACGAAAGTGCCATTCTTGTCTAGGAATTTCAAACTACAGTAAAACCTCCCATAGTGGACACCTCTCTATAGTGGACACCTCTGTATAGTGGACACTTCGCGGTCCGACGGAGCGATTTTTGCTGGAATCGAACCTCTACATAGTGGACACCTCCGTATAGTGGACACTTTTTCACGGTCCCGCGGAACGGTTTTTGCTGGTATTGAACCTCTTCATAGCGGACACTGCTTAAGAGTTTGAAGAAAAACAGTTTGACTTGATGGTCAACAATTTACGGCAGCTAATTTCATCGATATCGATTCTTACATTCCTATTTTCA
>CAJNSZ010001025.1:0-35350 GCA_905329745.1 Rotaria sp. Silwood2 | reverse complement strand
TGTTACGATCGTATTGTTCCCATACAATCGTAAGACGGAGAATAGATACCCTTTCTAGTACAGTGGTTAATACGTCTGCCCGGTAAGCAGGAGGTGCATGGTTCGATTCCATGCGAAGGGGGATTCTTTTTCTCCGTTCTGTCGTCATTCGAAGATAAGAGACATAACATTGTATATCAGTATCTAATTCACTCATATCTTTCACACACTTTCTGTTAAATCTTGTGAAATATTCACAACAAATTTTTCTACATACTTATGATTTCTAGACTCTCATTTCTATATGATAAAATACTCGCTCTTTCTCTATTTGAGTTGCAGTAAAAAACCAAAAACTCTCAGAAATTATAAACAGAACTTAGACTAATAGATGAAAAAATTTATTTTCATCAAATGAACAAAGATGTAGTATATACATCAATGAATAGACTTCGCTAATATTCACTGTTCCATTTCAGTTCATATTTGGAAATTATCTTGATATTTTATGAATTTTAAATTGTTTGACGTAAACATTTCTAATTCTCAAATGATGAAAGAGAAAAATCATTTCGTGTAGAATTTATAAACATTGAGACTCTCAATATTGTGATTATAGGTTTTCTCTCCTTAGTTCCTCGACATGATTATTTTATCAAAAAATACATAACCAAGATCTAAATGAACACTTTTTAAGCCTTATTTATAAAGAATCGTTAAAGAAAAAAATTAAGAAAAAAAGTCTTCTCAAAACCTTGAAACACACACACACTCTTGAAACTGTATTGCACTAGAACGTTAAAATATTTCAAACAGTTCAAGAAATGATGAAAAGAGTGAACCGACTGTTAAATACATTCAAGTATTCTTTTTTTTTCTTAGATAGTTAAAAGTTCATCATACACTGCAGAATTCTGTTGAAATTAGTCATATTATGCTGCTTTTTCAAATATTTTGTCAACTAAATTCTAGAAGAAAAGTATTGCTTGAAATTTCATTGATGGATATGATATCGAAGTCGGTTGCCATTAATACAAAATAAGGCTAATTTGAAAAAGTATTCTTTTGTCGTTGTTATCAGACTTTTTCTAGCAATTCTAGAACAACGGATTAAATCAAATAGAAATTTTCGAATTTCTCAAATAATTAGATTTATATTGGCAGTACTTTCTTAGATTGAATTAGTAGTTTTTTTCATCAATGCTGAGTGAAAAGATGTTTAGACAATTATCAAATGTACGTATCTTCTTTTACTTATATTATCATACTCAATAAATGATAGAATGATCAAGTAGATGAGTTGATGAAGGAACGAGAAGAATAAATTCAAAGTACTAAGAGGCTCATTATTTATTGAGATCATACGATACTCGTGTTTTCATAAGGAGTTTTAAAGGTAGATATCATTATACCGATGGATTTCTTTCGATTTCTTATTTAATCATTTTCGATTATTTCTAATTATGATATTATATACGAAAAATATCTTGATACATGCATTGTTTTCTGACATATTTAACAATATTTTACGATTCAAAAGAGATTAAAGTTTTGCCATGAAATAATATGCATACAAAAATCAATAAAATCGCGTTTCAACATGAGTGAAAATTCTGTTGGAACTCATTTGTATCTCTAATGGAAACTTCTGATTCTCATTTATGTAAGTAAATTAGAACTATAAAATCAATTTAATCTAATGAAAAATATTCGTTACCAGTTCTTATTTGTTGAAATAATTATATTTCATGCTCGTTTCCTCTTTTGTTTTCTTGAAGATTCTTTCTGCACCGATAACAGTTAGAATCTGTACGTATAACTCATCTGAGAAACACTATATAAATATACCACTATTCATGACTATATAATCTCATGATTAAATGTTTGCAAGAATAATTTTTGTAAAAACAACAATATAAAATGTTGCACAAATTTTTTAAAACTTTCTCGAAAAATTTTACATGAAAGACGAATTCTTAGAACCATCTGTTATATTCTTGTACGATAGTTTCTTTTACTTTATACTAATCAATTACTGAACACGTACTTAATTTCATAAAAGACGTACTTTTTTTCCATATTACTGTTCATTTTTTACCACACCCTGATAGGCATAGCAACTACATCCAACATTAAAAATAAGAATTTAATATTCAATTATATTATTGTCTACAGAAAATTGACTTCGGAATCAGAAGAAGATGCTGGCCAACTCTGTTCATCATTGAACGTGCAAATAAAAATATAAAACAAGAGAATTTCGAAGAATATCTCAGAGATAAAATATCAATTACAAGTTTATAAAGAAGAATCGAATGAAAAAAATCTATTAATATTGAACATTGAAATAATGGCATCGAAAACAAATAGAGAAAAGAACTGTATATGTTAAAATTGATGTTTCCTTCCATGTTCTTTTATTCTCAACAGAAAATGTACTGATGAAATCGCCAATTAATGTAAGATGAAAGAAGAAAAAATCATGGAGCTATTTATTGAGATTTCTTTGTTTAATTGAATACTTTCTTTGCTATTCAGATTATTTCAGATCTTTTGCAAGATGCATCAACTCAAACAACTGTAAATGAGTAAAATACATTACAAATGATTATTGAACATAATTTTAGAATAATAATTATGTGATATGAAGTCGTTTTATTCATTGGATTAAAAGCGTTTTTTGGTGTCAAAGTTTCATCTGTGATATATCAACCTTTCTATCGTACGGAAGCCTATTCATTGACAAATATTAATCAATTTATAAAATTTTTCGACAAACGAAATCCATTATGAATAGATGAGGAACTACTCAAATGATGACAATGTGAGAATTTTTAGATAATATCTTGAAGAAATAATTCGAGTCAGAACTTGAGAAATTTTTCTTATAGAAAACATATTAAATGTGTCAAAAGCTGTAAGATATTTTTTTGTTTTTGTTTTACAAATATCTCAGTGGTAGTAAGATTATGATTTTAATCCTGTAAGATGTATGATTGAATTTTTCGTCAGAGTTACAATATGCTGTCTTGTGAATTTATAAATAAGTTCTCCTTCGGACGCATAGAAGAGCATGGCTTAATTGATGTAAAAGATAGAATGAGTGTGAATTTAAATAGTTATAAAGACTTTTTGATTCGAGATGGAAAAAATGTTGAATTTCGAGTAGGAATAATTGTATGATATGTATAAAAAGAAGGTGTTTGCTTCGTTTTTCTACTATAAAGTTGAATGAATAAAGTAATGTATAAAAATTGTCCATTAAATAGTTAAAATTTTCATATAATCAGCTCATTTTTCTTCTGTTATTTTCATATTGTTTGTTTTAGAATAAATTATTTATAAATAGAATTATGAAATTGTATTAGATTTTTTTATGTCACTATTCCAATTAGACTCAATATCAAAAAATAATGTTCTTATTTATTAGTTCAATTAAATATATTCTTGAACCACAAACAACTCAGATTTTTTTCATCGTATTTTTCTTCATTATAAAAACACATTTATTTATTTACTAGTTGATTTTTTCATTTATTTACCTTTGAAGATGTAAGCTATCATCAAATGTATATAACGAGAACAAAAGAAATGTAAAAATCTTCATATATGACAAAAAAAGAACAATAAACATTCTTGTTTGTCCCGATATCATTTATGTAACTTTCTTTTTTCGTTATTATAGAAATATATATGTGCACATTATGCGACTATCAGATCAACACATAATTAAGAAGACTAATTATCAAAGTACCAAAGGCATACTATCATTTCTCATTGATGCTATTTAACTTATCAGTCAAACGACATTTCGAAAAGAATTACATGATGAAAAGAAAAGATAAATCATTCAACTGGAAAAAAAAACGTTTCTATTCATATTTATGTCTGTTTGATCAAAGAACACGTATGTCGATGAATGAAAAGGTATATTATACGATTACATTGAAGTGCAGTATGTTAACTATGTTTTATTTTTTGAAAGTTTGATTTTTATTGAGTATTTTAATGAGAACTCTGGCTGATATGTATAATAAAGAAGAGGAATATTTTTATTATTATAATATAAATCACTAATAAGTTAGGTTTTTCTTTTATTATTATGTTTTATTTTAATTTCGAGAAAGACACAAAAAAGGAAGAGCAATGATAATATCGGATTTTATTCTTTATTTTATGTAAAAACAACCTAATCAACAAGTTCAAAACGAATTAGTTTTCATCGAACTTTTTACACAAGAAAAATGTTTAAATTCGTCTCAATTCTTCGAGAGGAATTCAGCAGCTACCGGGATTCATTAGGACTTTTCAATAAGTCCCTAAGCATTCTGAGATGAATCTCATACAATTTCTCAACACATACAATGCGTGGGTGAGGTTGAAAGTATGAGTAACAGTGAGGGTACGAATGAGGATGAAGGTGAGAGTGTTGATGTGTTGCAATATGATCATAATTAATGAATCCCCATTAAATAAATAAATCTCACAGAAAAGTTAAATCTCGAAAAAATAAATCCCAGTAGCCCCTCGCACACTATAAGTGTATAAAGGTTAGAATAAAAGATTGTCGTTCGTTCTCTTTCTCTATGTTTATTGACTAGCGTTTAGTTACAATCAATCCCTACGCTACATAATGTTGTTTTTTGGCATTTTACAACATAATGCGTCATAACACGTGCTTAAGAAAAAGAATGCATTTTTTTAAATTTTTGTTTCTCGCTTTTCGACGATGATGATAAAGTTGAGTTTTTACTTTTATAAAAGTCAGTAGTTTTTTTTTATTCTGTCTGATTCCACTATTGAATAGTTTTTATTACTGACAAACGCGATACAACCATTTGAAACACTTCTACAAAAATGAATCGTATTTCCTTGTAATTAAATATGACTTTCATGCAGAGTTATACACATGATATTTGATTGAAATTTCGAACAAATGTGACGTAACCAAAGTATATCGTATTTTTTTTATTTAAAACTGACTTTTAGAAACGAAAAAGATACCTTTCTTTCAACAAAAGCGAAAATCTAACAAACCTCATCCACCATTCCCATATGGACAACGGTGAATATTCATAACGTCTGATGTATATACGTCGACCAATCATACTCGTCTTTGTACAATATCTATAACGTTCTTCGAAATTCTTTTGCAATAATTTGTATTCAATAAATTATTTATTCTCAGCACACAAACACCTCATACTTTATCTCAAATTAAATACAAACACCTCTGATGGTCAGCCAATGGTGGATCTTCGGAGGCTTTGGGATTTACCAGATGTAAGCTTAATTTGGATGAAATTTTCAGCCATTGAACAACTTCATAGTATCTATGTACATATGCGCCAAACTTCGAGCCTCTACATTTAGTTACTGGTGAAAAATTGGAATGGAAAGTTGTCAGGACGTGAGTGCATTGCTTGCGGAGATGTCATACACATCGATATACTATGAGATATAACTAAAGACCCGTGTAGATTACCAGTTTAGTCTGGAATTGAGAGTCATTTTTTTTAAATTCAGATTAAAATTAAATAGACCATGGTAGGCATATTTAGGGTGCTCCGTGAAACAATTATAAAGTGCGAGAATCGTTTTAGCAATATACATAATTGAGTACTCATTAGCCATTTGATACTTGCACTCAACTTAGCGTTTCAATATTTTAATTAAAATTATTAGTCTAGATGAAGTGAAATAGGAAAGAAGAATATTCACGATTCAGATCATCATTATTCACTGTTAAAAACAGACAGTCCAACAAAAAATAGCTCTTTGAATGGTGTACATGCTTCTGTATTTTCTATAAACGGAAATCTGCTAGATTTCATCTATGTAGGATTTCGCAAGTTTATCTCTTCGGTTCTCAAATCTAAGGAAACTCATACTTAAGATTATTGTAATTTATATGGTTGAATAATAGCTTTCATGTTTAATTATTTGTCAGATTTCTTAAATACACATCATAGAAATTGCGTAAACAATCTACACTAAATTTTCTAGATGGAAACTTTTTATAGTCAATCAACGTTGGAAATGCTTCCAGATGAAATTTTGCTGGAAGTTTGCAAATATTTATTGTGTAGTGATATTCTTCAGTCGTTTATGGGACTAAATCGTCGAATGACACACATGATCACTCAATATCGTCATCATGTTTCATTTTATAAAGCATCTATTTTAACATCTGATTATTTATGTATAAATATTCTTCCTCAAATTGGTTCTCATGTTCGATCATTAGTCATTGATCGCAATTATTCTTCTTTACAAGATGAATTATTCATCGAACACTTTGGAAAGAAAATGTCGATGATATTTCCTAAATTGGAAAGAATTAGTCTTACTTATTATGAACACGATAGATTTCTTACTTTTCTTGATGCTTTACATGATTTGATTCATTTGACTGAGATTCGTTTATATGATTTCTTTAACACTCCAATTTCGCATCAACCAACAACCGTTCGATCACTATGTCAAGCAAATAATCATCGGTTCACGACGATTCTAGTGGATGACCGATCGAGTTGTTTGAGTTTTGATGGCAATGATCGATATTTGAATGTTCTTCGATTGCGTATCAATTTGACAAGTGTCAACGATTTATCGGCTCTTTTTGCGGCTGTACCAAATGTTCAGTATTTGGATGTAGTAATCAGCGAAGGAAGCGATTATTCTGAATTGTTGGATGAAATGAAAGTTTTTCCTCTTCTTCATCTCACCGACTTTCTATTGAAATCACTTAGGTATGGTTGGGTGTTAGAAGAATTATCTATACTACTTGTCCAATTACCAATCGTACAAAATCTGTCATTTTCCCTCGCCACTTATGATAGTCGACTCGTAGAAGGTAATATCGTTCTTTCCATACTTCCTTCTACTATTCAACAATTTAATTACGCCATTCGCTATTTCTATGATTCTGATTTGGATGGAGTTGATGATATTATTGCCTCTTGGCCATCATCAAATCCAATCACCTGGTGCTTAAACAATAAATCCTTGTTTCTTCATAGCTTACCTTGGCGCTTTCCTCACATAGAATTTTCTTTGTCACACAGTAAAATGATGTCATGTCTCACAAATACTGTAGCTGTCTATAATAGAAATGTGGAACAAGTAGATATTTGGGTTGACAAAAAATTTGCTTTGACAAGATCTTTGTCAGCGATATCACAATGTCGTCGAGCAAGACTAATTACCATTTACGTGGCAGGCGAGGATACTACTATGAAAGGTACGTATATCTAACAAAAAATAGCGCGAATGCACAAATGACTAGAAAAGCGAATCAAACTGCTGCAGAAAATATATAGATCACTGGATGAAAACTCACCATTTTAGGTGTAAGAGTCTTTGGAAAAAATTCAATGCATCACAGTTTGACCGAAAGGGAAAATGTCAAGTGAACTAATGTCCAAGTGAGAAAATGTAGAAAACGTCGGAGAGAAAACATTTCAAAAAAATGTATTAATTTGATGTAATCAATGCTTGCTTTTCATGTAACGGAGATGAAGGAACTGAGTTCATGATAACAGCTTTTCATTTACGTAATATTATTATCCAGAATATTTTAGTTATTCTTTACTGAGATATTATTCGTCACGGTTACTACTGGTTGCAGTACCAAACGAAGAGAAGAATGAGGAAAAAAAGTTCACACAGATTGTAGTCAAACAACTTTTGTTTACATTGTATATTAGATAGAAATTCGTAAGAAAACATTGTATGTTTTTTAAGAAGGCTTTTATGAATTTAGCAATGCATATATACATTTATGAAGCTCCTGTTAGATTTTTCAATGAACACCTAACACCAAATTTACATAAGGTGCTTTAGAAAGTCATATTCAATATACCAATGTGAATGTTTTTCAACTTTTCATAGTTCATCATAGCTTGAGATCAGTACTGCTTGTAAAGTTCATATGTTATTCTGACAAAATCATTTGATTATTTTCAGACGAACAACAACAATTTCCAGTACCTCGTCTTCCAAAGTTACCTCGATTGGTTCAAATCTTTTTGTATCAATCAATACCATCTGATCTCCATCTATTTTCATTTATTCTTAATGCTGCACCTAATCTTTTTCGTTTGGATTTACCTTTTGATTGCTTATGGAAATTACTTGAAGATCAACAAACACATAATCTTTTTGGTCAACGTATTACTTCACTGAACATCTACAAAAATGCAACGGAAACATCAATGATAACAGTCAACGAAGAACACATACCTATCATAGCTTCTGTATTTCCTCGAGTTCGTGATTTTTATGTTGATGTGACACATTTAGCAAGTAGTACAACAATGATCTCGAATGGAAATACTCTAGAACATACTGTAGTAGAAAATTCATCTGTGGAATCGATTCAACAGAAGCATGAAGTTGTGTCAGCATTATCAAGTGAATCGATGCTTTTATTTCTGTTCAAGCAATTCAAACAGCATAAACTCACTGGTTTATATATCGATGGACACTTCCTTGAAGAGATAAAAACAAATACAGAACAATGGTTACGAAACAATACTGTTCTTTGTGAACAACAGTTCAAAGCTGTTTATTCTAGTGAGTGGAGTCGAATACTAATTTGGATGTGACATTATTTGTATTATGCTTTTAAACAAGAAATTTTCTTTTTTCAATTTAAACTCATTAAAGTATGATATTTTAGAAGCATAATAAATCGATTTTTTCCTATTCACTAGATATCTCGTGTTTGTTTTCCATTCTGTGTACATACGAAGGAAACATCGTTAATCCGACATTAAAAAAAAACAACTTTTAGAGTCCATAACATTTTGCTGTGTATAATGAAATGTAAAAAGTTCTCTTTAAGAATCGAAACTAGTGACAATTTACAAAAGTTTTCTTTTCGATCATTAAATGCAACAGTTTGGGAGAAAGTTATATACATATGAAATTACTATATTCAATTTCAAGTAATTGTGATTAAGACAACACCTATGAGGCCATGAAAACATCGAAACATTCGTCAAAGTTTACTTTTTTTCATTTGATGTTTCCATTTTGATCAGCATCATTAAAAAAATCTAAATCCAAATTTTTAGTACATTTGGCTGGAGTAAAGAGTTAACTCAATTTCTACTATCGAGTACTCCAAAGAGTGGGCAAGAGTGAGTATAGCTACCACGATACAGAATATTATCAAGTAGCACGAGGCATTCATATAATGATCCATCTAATAGAATATCAATCATGAAACAATAGAAACATCTGCTTGAAAAAGCAGATTAATACGATATTTGAAAAGTGCGATTGTAGCTACCGCAATACACTTTTTTCAATTTAGTTATTGTGTACACGGATAAATTTTAGTTATCCTGCTTGATAGAATGTTTATGTGTTCGTTGGCATATGATATGTTTGAAAGGGAAATGATTATTATTTTAAGATTAGAAGGCATATCATATACTAATATTTCAAAGGAAAATATGATGTGGTCAAGATGTCGAGTGAGTTAAATGTAATCATAAATACAGCAGAACTGTAATGTTTATTGTTGGAAAGTGTATGTGTTAGTTAAAAACTAGTTTGAGATGCTATTAGTGATAATTTCACCAAAAATATGTTTTTATTTGTGTTGTGCCATATTGAGTACGTTTTATCATGTTTGTTTCGTGTTTTTCTATGGTGTTAGTTATGTTGTTGAGGACGGTTCAGTGTTATTTCAGGTACTTTTTCGTGTAAGTCATATTAAAAAATAAATAAGTGTTTGTAAACATATTTTTTGTTTAATTTCGAATTGATTTTCATTTTGACAGAGACATTGGTTGTTCAATTCTAATTGTTTAATTCTATACTTTGTTTTTTTTTATCTTGAAAATAAAGATTTTCAAGTGAAAAGATGTGTTAAGATTGCTAACAAACTATTTCTAGTGTTCAAGACAGAGGTCAAATATCAACGGTTTGATTTTTCTTCATCAAGATGATGTACATAGTATTTAGAAGATATGATCATGAATCTAATGAAAGTAGCTAGTCATTTAACTCACTTTAGTTAAACAGAGGACGAATGAAATCGTTTCACAATAAGGTTGATCATTGTATTATCAAAAAATATACTTTTATCGAAAATTCAACATTTAAATCTATTGCTAGTACTTTTTTAAATACAACCGATAATGAAGGCACATTTTATACATCTACAAAAATGTTTTAGAAATGAGGAGAATAGTAAGCAAAAGAATATTAAACATAAGGTACGTCAATTTCATTTAATTATGTCACTTGATCTTTCGTCTTTTCATATTGACATGCTACATTGAGCTGGTGAATAGTTCAACACTAGAATTTTAAAATGTTACCAAACTCATTCCATTGCCGACAAACAGTGAAAAAAATAATAAGCTTGACTTCATAATGATAGCTTTGTTTTGATACACTAGTGATGAACACATTGTTATTCACCGCGTATTTAGCGAATTATTTCACGATAAAATATTCTCTTCATTCTCGAAATAATATTTATACTGCTACTGTATAGATTCAGTCGTTTAGTCATGCCAAAATGGTAATTGAAGAAATGGATGTAGAAAGTACTGATATTGCTGTCTTGACTAGGGAATTAACTTTTCTGATTCTGCTTCTACATCTTTAAAATATATGCTAGCAAGGACAAAACGGCCAGATCGACGGTTATTAGGTGTTTGTCAAGTAGCATTAGATGAATCAGCCAACTATTAGTCATTTTCACCGAGTCTCATTAAACCTCCCAGCGATTTTCATAATACTAACGGAGTCAAACGAAAGAATGATAATTGTTCAATGTTTACTGTAAATGGAGTGAACGCTCTGAGGTCCTATCAGAAAGAAAGAAAATTTCGACTGATTTGATAGAATCTATGAACATAATTTTTTTTCTAAATAATACTGACTAATCTTCCTGGCAGTTTATTGTTCAAGAACTTTGTTAAATAATTAATTTTCTTAGGTAGAAATACAAGATTTAGTTTATTTTGTTTGATCTACCATTAGATAATTAGTCTCCAAATAACATCACTGAACAGCAACAAAAATTGTAACAAACTCAGACAACACTGCACATGTTATGTCTTCTTTAATTTTGTCATGACTACCATTTTCTGGCCTACTTAAGTTGCCGATATATTGAAAGAATGCATTCGATAAAAAAGAAAGCAAATTTCATACAAAATAATGTAAAAAAGAGAACTAAATGAATAGAAAAGTTACGATGCAAATACAATTCGATTTACATAGAGTTCAAACAAAAGATAGTATGTAATTTTACATATAATCCGTTTTATCATTATCATTTTTCACGACAATGACAGTTGTCTACCAACTATACTAGAATATGTAAACTCATACGTGTCGATGTGTATTTTGCACAATGCAAAGTTAAATATTAGTTCGAATTTTTTTCCGTCTTCGCTGTTCAATTCTAAAGTCAAGTCAAACATTTTTCAAAACACAGACCTTGACTATTCACTATCATTAGATAATACTTCAAAATGAATAGTATTGTTCAATAATGAATGTTTTGTGTTTCATGTTGATTGTGTTACAGGAAGAAAAGATATCAGACAAGAAGTTTTTGTGTAAGATCAAGCAAATAATAAATACTCATGAAAGTCTTATGTAATTATTGTGAAAAAGAACTATAATAGACAAGTAACATAAGCACAGTATTAACTATAAAATCGATATGCGCAAGAGTTACCTTCTATTTTTTGTTAGCAATACTCTTTTATGCAAATCAATCAATGAAACTTTCATGCAGCTGTATCACTATATAATAAAGAGAAAAGGAATCATGAATTGAATAAGTTAGAAAGAAATTCAATTCGGTTTCGATCTCTGGTTGATATAGCGCCTAAAATTCTGTTCAGATTGTAACTTTCCTGTTAATAATAGACATAGAAATTTTCTTTCGTATCAATCGAAATGAAAGAAACATATGGACATGAGACGTTGTTTTCTTAAAAGTTCATTTTAAAAAAATATATACCAATAAATTTATCTAGAGTTTTTTAAAAAGATTTTTTCATGATTTATTTAACAAGCAAAAAGTTATAAAATATGAAGTATTTTCAACTGTTGTCTGAGATCTCATCACACCAAAAAGAATTTTTCAATAAGATGCGTATTCTACTTCGTTTCATACTAGATTTATCCGGAAAAAATCAGAATAAGTAAAATCAAGCAAATAATTAACTACGTAATTATGATGATCGTCATTGAGTATATCGAACGATGATTCTCCTTAAAAACCGACCGCACGATCAGATCTGCTAGTGCATCAAGTGCTTCATTTTAGGAAACAAAACTTTCAACTTTGTTTTTTCATGTTTCAAAATATTAAATTGAACTAAAGATGTATACTTAACTTGACTGAAACAATGTCTTCAAATGAAGAATCGAACAAGATTCGATCAATGCATGTTATTTTCAATAAAGAATAGTTCTTTCTCAAGTCAAAAGCTTACCTCTGTGCAAGCTAAGGAAACACAAGATTTTTACAGTCGGCTCTATCAGAATGCAATTACTTAAACTGAGTGAAATATTTATAATCTTCCGTTACCAAAGTCGGATCTTTGATTTGTACTAGTGTTGTTCTTGATTGAGTTTCAACGAAAAGTTCAAAATAATCAAATTCATGCATCATAGAATAGAATATAGACACGTTCTGAGTTCGACGATCTCGAATTTATATTAGTTTTTTCATATTACCACTACAAATCTGAATCGCTAATAGAAATCCATCAAAAACCGAATCAAGACTCGAGTTGATCACGGTCATGCATCTTAACTAATCGTGCAATCAAAAATTTCTTTTTCATCGAAATAAGATAATGAATATGCGATCCAATAACTTAATCAACAACGTTTACTTTACATTGTGGAGGTTTCAAAGGTACTGAATGATAATCAAGGGTGTGGGTGTGAGTGGGTGTGAGCGGGTGTGTGGGTAGGGTGTTGGTGTGGAGTGTCGGATATGTGTGTGAGTATGACTGAAGAGAGGACCGATGCTGATAGCCACACCCGCACCCACACCCAATATAAAGTGCATAAATTATCTGATTCCATTCATTTATTACTGCTAAAGTTCATAAAAGAAAAAGAATAAAATATGAACTTAAGAGTAAACAACGTGTAAAAATTGATTCTGGATTAAAAAATTGAATATCACATAAATCACAAAAGAGAAATGTAACAGCAATACATGTTATTAAACTAACATCAATAATTACAATAAATAGTCGAATAAATTTCGATGAATCTTCATTCGTTTGTCGATCACCTATAAAACAATGCAATATACCAGCTGAGCTCATCATAATACCATAAAGAAAAAATGCTAAGTAATAAAACCAACGTGATGGAAATTTTCCTGTTAATTTAGAAATATGTTTTGAACAAAAAAGACCGATTAATAAAGCCAGAATACATAATAGAAGAAGTGTAGGATTTTAAATACAGAATATATATCCATCATAATCATCAATACACCATTTAGCAGGTAAAGATGGACATGAAGAATTACTTGATGGATTATTTTCATAGAAATAAATTACTCCATTTTTGCAGCTGTTTCCTTTTCAACGAATTACGAGATTAAGACTATATATATATATTTCTTATCATATGATGATGAAAGCTGTTTTCTTATTTTTTAAGCACGTTTTATAAAAAAATAAATAACTCGTGATCGGGCCGATTTTAAAATCTAGAACGTGTACAGTTTTGTGAATCGTCGATTAGCAGCTTCAATGAGCGCTTGATTATTGAAAATTCAGTTAAGTTCCTACCAGGGCACATAGATTTTCAAGATGTTGACTTAAGTCGTTGGAAAAAAAGCTCCGCCAAATTATTTTATAATGTACAGTTCCACGCATTTTTATCTCCTCTTTTCAACAATAAAAACCGAAACTCTCTATCTTGTTTGTGCCAGAAGTTATTCAAAAAATATCGTACTATTTTTTTTTTTGATTTCACATTAGTAAGAAGGAATAATTGTCCTTTTGCTACGTCATTTTTTTTACTGTTAAAAACCAGACAATAAATCAAGTTGAGTATGGAAAAGAATACTTTTTCGTGTTGTCCAATGTTTAAATCATGCGCAATATCCTTCTGAAAACATTGCCATGCTAGAAAAGGATGAAATATAAAAATGTAGCACTGAAGATACATATGTGATATTTTAATTCACAAGTTCTCCAGCGTGTTTTTGAGAATTGAACTAGAACGTATTGCTATAGAATTTTCATCCTGAATCTCTAGTTCGTATTATTATTTAAACATTTTTTATGAAAAACGGAACTTAATTCATTTTTGCTTAACTTGGAGTTGAGTAATCCGTTTGAAGTCATCATAAGTTTGATATACCCTTGACGAATAGGGTGTGGGTATCTGTGTGGGTACGAGATACGTATCAGTGTGAAGAAGAAAATATCCCCACGCACACCCAGAATACGACGTCGATGCAGAGAGGAAATTCAATATTATGAAATGTATGATAAGTAAGCGATGACAGGACAGAAAAAATTTCTCATTCAACTTTCAATTGAATGAAGAAACCTTTTTATGGCAAAACAATCGTGCAACCGATCGTCATCGTTAACTGAGCAAGATGATGGCTTCAATGAATCATCTTCTGATCCATACTTGCACCGACTGCTTTTGTTCTAGCTGAAATAGTGTGTTCCTAGAGCGGCATACTCATGTGTCCTCATCACACTCGACTTCCTAAGAATATGCTCTGAGGGGTGTGGGTGCAGGTGTGAACGAGAAGATGAACTACAATAGCAACCATATCCATGCTCAGACTCACACCCACACCCTATACCGAGTGAGTCAAAATGATTGCAACATTTAATATTTTGCAAATATCTCAGCAGAGATAAATCATATAATCTTGATTCTTTTTTCAAAAAGATGCGCCATGGAAAGCTGTACAAAAATTGTAAGAACAAATTTCTATTGACTTCTTCTGATGGTGTCTCCCATATTGAAAATGAATAGCTCAGATGATAGTGCTATGTCCCACTGTATTAATTATTTGGAAGACTTTTCTTTTTTTGCAATAGAAAGTTGTTCATATAACTTTTGTACAGCTTTGGACAGCGCATCTTTTGAAAAAACAAATCAAAACGTTATCATTTTCTCAAGTCAAGATATTTGCAAAATAAAAAAAGTCTTTCATATGTATTTGTTATGCTAAATATGGAGCGAGATAGCGTCGTCATGTGACCTGTTCACTTTATCGGAGACACCATCAGAAGAAGTCAATAGAGATTTGTCTTTACAACTTTTGTAGAGCTTTCCATGGCGCGTCTTTTCGAAAAAGAATCAAGGTTATACGATTTATTCCTACTAAGATATTCGCAAAATACTAAATGTTGCAATCATTATAACTCACCCGGTAATAGTATTCTTCAATTCATCATCGTCAATCAATCCTTTATCACGATTAACTCTAAGACATAAATTAAGATTTTCTAAATTTAACATTCGATGTAGAAGTGGTACAATCAGTTGTTCATAATCATCTGTTAGGCTATCACAATGCAAAGAAAAAAGTCATAAATTCGATAGTTTATCCTAGAAACAAAAACAAAAGTATTATTTTATTTGGATAAATGATATTAACGAAAATAATCTACCTTATTTTTAATTGTTATATGAGAAGACATAATAATAAAAATATTAATATAAAGTATACGAAGTTGATTGCAACTTCCATCGAGTAAATAAAGACAATCGTTGAAACTTCCTATACAGACATGTAATTCTAACAGAGTTGAAGAGATAATTGTTGGAGATGATACATACCAAAGATAATCGTCGAAAAGAAACTGAAAATCAATCGAAACTTAAATATCGTAAATTTGTAAGGACATATTTCGTATTAGTTCGGCTGTCGTTTTTGACAATGAAGTCAATAACAAGTGATGAAAGTTGATTTTTGCAATATATAAACAAAAGGACTTTTGTCTAAATGAAAAGATTAAAAATTAATGAGAAAAAATATTTATTATATTTTATTTTATTTATTTAATTCAAATATCCAATTTTTCTTTTTTTTTTCGTGGACAATATTTCTAATGTACATGAACTTCATTTTAATTCTTTAATAATTGCTGATATTGTATCATCAATGTTATATTTTATCTCAATCATTTATTTTATTCTGCATTTTCTACATTGACCATCAATGTTTTAGAATCTTACTTGAGTACAATATAAGATATTCGTTTTCATTTAAATGAATAGTTCTAGTTTTTTTCTACAAACGAATTTTTTTGTAATGCATCATCATCGGTAAATACGGATGAAATATAAAATTATTATATAATAATAAATGATGTATAATCATCTAATTCTAACTGTACAAATTATATAGTTAAAATAAATCATTGATGTGTTAATAATTAATTATTGAAATAATCGAAAATATGTTACTAGTAAAGAGAGATATAGCTCTTTCTACGTCAAGATCGTATAAACCAAGTTTATATGTAAATTCGGAAATTTCGTAGCAAGAAGTATACGTTTCATAGAAATTGGTTCAAGATCAAGCCAATTGATTTTATGATGAATTTCAGGTAAAATTTGTGAACAAATCGGATCAGAGAAGGGATAATACATAGAATTATTTTGAAAACATCTCATCAATGATAAATGGTTTGTAAAAATTGGATCATATATATAATTGTATTAAATCGTTTATTAAAACCTATTAAAAAATTGAGTACTTCAAAATTGTGTATTTTTTTCAAAACAATCAGAACAATCTTATCAAGCAAATCATGGAATCCAACAAATAAATGTTCCATATTTATCATGATTTATCTACAATATAACCTTTCTAATGTGAGCACTATCGGGATCGGTCAAAAGTGCTCACTTTAAGGAGATGCTCATTATTTGGAAATTTTTAGGTTCTTCATGAAGAGTCTGAATATTGACCTGAAAACGCTTTTTGAGTGCGCAGTGATATATTGTACTTTTTTCAATAATTTATTCATTCAAATAATAATTTCTTTTCTAAGAAAACAACTTTTTACAACACAAAACTAAGTTTTTTTTCTGAATACAGGTAAATCGATACGTGGCGACATTATTTGATGTTAGCGGTATTATTACAAAAATGAAGAAATGTCACACTGAACAGCATTATCGACACTAAATAATTTTTTTCTTTTAATTACGTTCGATTAGTGTATGTCGGTCAAATATGTGTCCTTTGATTATTTTTAATAAAGCAGACGACATAAAATCATTCTTTTTCTCATTCTACGTGTCAGTTATAGAACACATTGCTCATATTATAAAGGTTGTTATTGCTCATAGGATCAATAAAATGCGCTCACTAGCAGAATGAGGAGGTACTCATAATCGAGAGACTAATTTTCAGCAAAATTCACTCGGATGACCCACAGGTGCTCAGTATAAGGAGTTGCTCATTATTGGGAGATGTTCACATATAGAGATTATACTCTATATTATTTTTATTCTTTTCTGTTACTATAGTGATTCATAGACATTTATGTTATGCAGTTATTGCACAAGAGTCAGAAATATAACATATGTTTTCTCTACCAATCCTCAATAGATTCATTTGACAAAAATGACAAATCGTGAAAAACAAGCTGACGAAATATTAGCATTACAATCAATTTTTGATCAAAAATTTCGTTTAATGAATAAAGATCAATATGAAATATTAATTGAATTTGATTTATCTACATCATTTACAATTCAATTAGACGATAAAATATCTAGTTTACAATATTTACCACCATTATCTCTTATAATTAATTATCATGATGAATATCCAAGTGATGAACCACCGTCATTCATTCTATCATGTTTATATTTTTCTAGAATTGATTTAGAAAAACTTTGTCAAAAAATTGATAATTTTTCATTTATTCCAGGTGAAGTTTGTGTTTATGATTGGATTGAATTAATAAAACAAGAAATAACAAATGAATTTATTATTCATACAAGTTTTGAAGAACAACAAAATGATCCACGAGCATTAAATGGTTATACAATTGAAAATGCTAAAAAAATTTTTCAATATCTAATTGATTATAATCAAAAGCGTCAAGAAGAAGTATTTCGAAATCGACTTCAATCATGTTCTATTTGTACAGATATTATTCCAGGTGTAGATTGTATTCGTCTTCATCGTTGTGGACATTTTTATTGTCGTACTTGTTTGAATCATTATATTCGAATGACACTTGAAAATGGAAAATTTGGAGAAAATCTTCTTTGTCCACAAGATCATTGTAAACAAGCTTTACTTCCAATAGAAATAAAACAAACTATTCAAAATGAAAAATTATATGAAAGATATGAACGATTAACATTGCAACATGGACTTGAATCAATGAAGGATATTGTTTGGTGTCCAAGGTGAGATAAACTAATGAGTTATTTTGATTTCTTTGGTAAAGACATGTATTATTTTCTTACAAAGATTTCTACAATATCTGTTCCATATTTTATAACCTATATAAAAATACGAGAGTTCACGTTTACAGTTAGTTTCTGAGTAGAGCCAACATTTGTAGTAAATTTTCGTTGTATTTAACAACCCATATTTGTAGCAAGATCATATTTTCAAATTCTGATCCAAAATCTTGATTACGTGAAGATATCATTTAAATTAGCGTGCATACAAAAAATTCAGAATTTTCTAATAATTGTTTTCAAGTAACCTTGCTGTGAATATGGACTTTCTCGAACAAAAAAATGACTAGAAATGTTCAATTTCATCAAAACAAGACCATAATAACAAACCTTTTTCCTTTTTGATGAAAATTTTTTATAAGGGATTATTAGTTAGACTAAATCTCACGTGAAGATCGAATACACACCTAGGAATATATCATCTTTTGTAAAAGTCATAGGAAGTATTCAATTATGAGAAAATTTGCAAAAAGGACAAAAAACGATGGATGAAGCATGATGAACTTCCTACACTCTTAGATAATAGACCATTTTTGCAGAAACTCCAAAGAAATTAATAAAAGACAAAGCGATTATGGTTTAGAATAATTACAGAAGAATAAAAGTTTTCCTTTTCAAGAGAGTCAACCTATGTATTTTATCTTTCGTAAGTTGATATAAAGTCGCACTCGTTCAAGAAAATAAGACTACTGTCTTAATTTGTTATTCTGCAAGTAAATTCAAGTCGAGATTGAAGTCTAAAAGATCATTTGTTAGGACTCCATGAAATACAAGTGGTAAACTAAGTTAGATGCTGGAAGAAAGCTTTCACATTTCCAAAGATTTGTCAAAAATCTAATTTGAATCCAATAGAATTTTGGGTGCATTTATCAAAATCAAAAGTTTTCAATTTCTAAGTTGATTCATTCACATCCCATTCTAATAATTCTAAATAAGAATGCATTAGTAGTGGACAAGATTAGACAAAAAAAAGAATATTAACACAGCTTGATAACAAGAAGAAAAGTTATATTAATATCAGTCGAAGGCAAAAATAAACTAGAGAGCTATGAACTCATGTCTTGTATCAGTGAACGACATAATGTAGGATATATACTCGAAGCGAAACTATAATTAAAATAAATTTAAAATGTCAAGAAAATGTGATAAGTAAAAAAAAAGCATACAAAGAAAATTTGATTTAGATGTCAATCACCTGTTATTAGTAGTCAAGAAGATGATAATCTAGCTGTATGTGATCAATGTCGTTATACATTTTGTAAAAAATGTTACGAAACATATCATTTTCAAAAAATATGTCCTAAAGATTATATAATTGAACAAATGAAATTACTAAAACAAAAAGAACTTCAACGACTACGAAAAGAAAAAGAAGCTGCATTAGCTCAATTAAATAAAAGAAAAGAACAGAAACAAAATTGGAACGAGCAAAGAATTAATACACAAAGATATCGTCATATTTTTATTAAACTATCTGAACAAAATACTCTATTACAAGAAATATTAACTGCTGAACGAATCAATACAGATGATATTCAATTTTGTCCTAAATGTCATATACCAATCGAAAAGAATGGTGGTTGTTCACATATGCATTGTTCACGATGTAATTTCGATTTTACATGGCAACCAATACAAGAACCAACACAAACAGTTATTACTCCATATTTGGAACGTAATGATTCCACAAAAATTGAATCTATAAAAGAAGAACTCAACAAAGTAGCATACTTAGGTTAGCAACAAAGAAAGCATTGCTGAATAAATAGTTTTGCATCACAATAAAATATCAAACATGATAATTTCTTTTTAGTAATTCTTACAAGGAAGAATATTTGAATAATAGCTGATCACAAACTGTAGAAAACATTTCGCTCGAAATAAACCCAGGGTAATAAATAAAATTCTGTTGCGTATCTAAGATAATATGGATTTAAGTGTTCCTACTAACAAGTCAGAAAGGAGTTTCTATAATACTCAAATTGTTAGTTTTGTAATAGTTTTACATCTATATTTCGACTCATATTTATATATATTGACGAGAATGACATTAGACTATGTTGTTTCTTCATTGGCGTAGCAAATTACACTCTACTATATATAGAAAGTGTTATATTTATGGGTAACAAAAAAAAAATATAATGATTTATATACATTATCTTTCTTTCAGTCGACACTCCTGTACAAGAAAAATTAATACAACATGAAGAAGTACCTTCTGATCAAGCACATGAACAAGAACAACAGGAAAATGACGATGACTTGAGCATTTTAATTGATGATGAATCAACTATTGGCTCAGTTATACTCAACCGAGTAACAACATGTCCTAATGAAGCATGCAGAAAAATTAATGTAAAAGTTACTCAAGATAATTGGATGATATGTAGTGCATGTATGAAACAATTTTGTTTTCTATGTGGATCTGGTGTAAAAGGAATAAAACATTTTGAGAAAAAATGTTTACGAAGTACCCCAGTTTAAATAAAATTTACGTACTTAAGCTAATATTAGAAGATAATATGGAAATACATACTATCGCGCTAGGTGAATTCACATTGAATAACCACAAGAAAATACTTTGTATAATTTTTAAATTTCAAATAATGAACATCTTCATATTTCTATAGAATACATCCATATTTTATGTTATATTGAATCGAATTATTTTTAATTTGAAAGACATCCAGAAACTGTTTACTTGGAATATTGCTCATTAGAAATTTTAATATAGACACTGGTGCTCTATATTTCTAGGTTGTGGATGTGGATTTGGGATGTGGGTGTGGGTGTTTAAAAAGAAGAATAGCACCCACACAGTCACACCCATCAGTAAAAAGTGGTTTCAAATCAATGACCATCATTGGAAACTTTTAGAAAATAATCATGCGTAACGTACCTCAAAATGAGTAAAAGCATTTCAGATCGAAAATGGCTCACAGCCTTGCTCACAGCCAATGCTATTGCTATCGCAAACTTCAGACTGCAACCCAACTAAAAGTATTCGAGCATGAATGAAGCTCAAAATAAATGAACAAACACCGGCATCAATCGATAATTTGGATAGAAGAATAAAACAACAATGGAAAGGTTTACATATTGCATTTGCTGAAAAATTAGTTGATTCTATAAAAAATAGAGTACAGTTGTTAAATGAGAGAACAGGCGATTATATTAATTACTCAGACGGTACACATATTATATAGATTTTATAGATAAAAAATAATAAAACTAATTCCTTTGTCTTCCTATTTTTATAATTCGCGCCCACTTATGATGACTAATGTATATATATTATAGATGAGTCTGGTAATAAATACTCTTCTCATTTGCATCTGTATGCACACACACACTGTTCGGCTTTTTACATTTTTTCTTATTCTCTTCCTACTTGGCTTTCTATTTTTCTTCGTTCGTACTTTGTCTTTCTGTGTTTTGTTCGTTATTTTTTCTTGTTTTACTTTAACGTCGCAAATTTCTGTAGTCGTCATTCTCCTTTTTTTTTTCTTATTTGTTTATTATTTATCGTTCTTCAGTTGTTTCGTCAGTGTTTCGTTTTGCTACTGGCTGCGACACATCTGTTCACAATTTGTGATGCTCACATGACACAGTTATCTTCAAATAAAACTGAAGTATAGTAGCATTTTTTCTAACTTCGCAACATCAAAAAGTATATTACATATCCAGCTACTACCACATAAAAGCGTCGTGTGTGACTATGGACAATCTACAAATGTGTTTTTCATAAATGATTACTCACCGGGCTTTGGTCGTCATGAGAAACAATAGAACGATAAGAGTGATTCATAGTAAATGTTCTACATTTGCTGTTCTTGGCAATATAAGTCATCAACTAATTGGACAGCTCACTCGATCGTCTTTAGTTCAGAGCTGCCAAGACGCCATATTTAAATGAACCAATCAAGAAATGATTTGTAAGACATGAAAAGGTAATAGCGCTCGTTTTTCATTTTCCACGTGTATTGTTTTCTCTTCTTCGGGACTCGTGAGCGCAAATAAAGAATCGGAGAAAAGTTGCATGTGTACTTGATTCTCGTAAGCATTTTTGTCTGTACCGTCTCTATTTGTAGTATGCGTTACATACCGTCCTTGCTGATTGACAATTGGCGTTTATCCCATTTATATTTCTATTCGGATGAGCGAATCTATGCTAGATCTATGTTCATGCTTTTAATCATTATGCAATTGGCTTCAGTCGGTTTGGGTGTTCTGTTCTCTTATTGGCACAATGCTCTTTTCAGTGCTCTTCAACAATTAGACCAATCTACATTTTTTCGGTTAATATTCTACTTTCCTTTTATTATTCTCATAGTAATCGCTGTGACCGTTTACAAAACTTATTTCGCACAATTATTTGAGCTTCATTGGAGACGTTGGTTAACAAATTACTTCATAACAAATTATCTAGCAGAGCATGCCTATTATGGAGCTTCTTTCAAGACAAATCGTGAGGATAATCCTGATCAGAGAATATCTGCTGATATTGCGTCGTATATTGCACATACTTGTGATTTGACCATTGGTGCAACACATGCAATAGCTTCATTTATTTCACATGTCTTTATTCTATGGTCTTTATCGGATGTGATCGAAATTCATGTAGTAGAGTATGTCTCGTATAAAATACCAGGAGGTTTGATGTGGATAGCTATTGTTTATGCCGTACTCGGTAAGAAAATATTTTACTCTACTTCAGTCTTCTGTAGAACAAAAGCAATTCGGAAGTCAATGTTTAACAGTCTATGAAGTTTTTGAGTGAGGAATGTGTTCTATTAACTTTGAATATTTATATAATTATTTCTGACACTTCTGGAATAACATAAATATCGATGTCAATTTAAGTCAATCAGAAAGCTAACATATTTGATAGCTGCAACTCATTTGAGTTTATTTGTCCTTCAAGTTTAAGATCCTAGTCATCGAGCAGAAGAACATCAATGGGTTTTTTCTCATTTTAACTACACCAAAAAAATAAATAAAATTGAAAGCAATGGAAGGAATAAAATGTAGAAAGGACTATTATGTTGAGTTTGACTTTACATGTTCACGTGTTTCAGAAAATTGTCGATAGATGACATCCTTCAATAGAGGCATAGTGTATCTCAATGCAATGAGTGTTCTGTACCATATCTCTGAATAGTCGTTGAGTATATATATAGGTTGATACTCATATTTGCATTGAAATGCATATCAGAACTTGATCAATTTAGAAGTTCATGCGACTATTTCAGGTACGCTAATAACGGATCGTATCGGTCGCAATCTGATGAATTTAAAATATGAACAAGAACATCACGAAGCTAATTTCCGCTATGAACTAGCTCGACTTCGCGATCATGTCGAATCGGTGGCGTTGTATCATGGTGAACTACATGAACATGCATCTTTAACTGCATTGTTCTCTGCGGTAATGTCAAACTTTCGCGAGATCATGCGTTGTTCACTGAACCTCGATTGGTTCTCGCATTCGTTTAGTCACATATCAGATATTTTTCCGTACTTGATTGCTTCGACTCGCTACTTCTCAAAAGAGATTACTCTTGGTGATCTAACACAAATCGGATCTTCTTTTACACGTGTACAAACATCGCTTTCGTTTGTGGCCAAATCTTATGCTATAATTGCACAGTGGAGAGCAGAGACAAAACGACTCATAGATTTAGCGAATATTTTACAAGACTTACATGAAGCAAAGCGAAATTCTAAAATCAAAATTGTCCATAAATTGAAAGAGCAGAATATTCGAATAGAAGGATTGACCGCAAAATTACCGTTGAGCATCAATGCTAACTCTCCACAAATACTCATTGCAAATTTCAGCTGGATATTCGAACCATTTCAAACTGTACTTATTACAGGTAAAACAATAGCCATCATCCCGACTAATCTGATTGAATCTTTCTTTTGAAATTCTTCTATGTCTTAGGTCCATCCGGTTGTGGAAAATCGACTCTACTTCGAATAATTGCTGGGATTTGGCCGTACGGTCATGGAACAATCACTAAGCCCCTGAGCGACACAATCGAATTTATTCCTCAGAAGCCTTATTGTCCACTTGGAACTCTTCGTCATTGTTTTACTTATCCATCGACGACGCTGCGGACATCAAAAGACGATGCAAATATCAAGCGCATATTGCGTCTTTGTCAACTCGAATCTCTATCAAACCGCCTAGGTGATATTGAAGATTGGTCTCTCATATTGTCATCGGGCGAACAGCAGAAAATGATTTTCGTTCGAATTCTTCTTCATCAACCGAAATGGATCTTTTTAGATGAAGTAACATCATCGTTAGATGAACGATCTGAAACACATCTATATTCGACTTTACTTCAAGAACTCGGTTCGCATTCAACCATCATCAGTGTTGGACATCGAAAAAATCTGCAACAATTTCATCGAATTCAATTGGAATATACTGACGGACAATTCACACGTGTTAATTCGCTCATTGAAACTCATTAGGATACTATTGTATTTTGGTAGAAATGATTTTTTGCTCTTTCTACAAATAAATTCCTCAAGAATTGACTACATTACATTTTAAGAGCATCAACTTGGTGCTTCCTAACGACAAAATATCATACAAAGGAAAACTGTAGAATAGTGGAAAACAAGACGGATATTAGTTGTATGTATCTAAAATACGAAGTTTGAACTAAGTCGAATTCGCCAGTTTTATTTCACAGTATTGTATTTAAAAAAGATATTGCAATTACGTAAATAGAAGATTTGTGTCGTCATTGTCTTTGTAACCATTCTACTTTTAAAAAAGCATTGCAATCATAAATCGCAACAATCGAGGATGCTACAGTGTCTTAATTACTTTCTGATATATTCCCCAAACCTCTCTCCACTAACGTTCATATTCTCACAACTGGTTCGTTCCGTGGGTGTTGGTGTGCGTGTGGATTTGAGCTTTTGGGCGTTCTGAATGTGAGAGTAGGCATTAGTCTTCTCTTCAGACACACCCACCTACCCCAAGATGTGACACGAAATAGAAAACATATTCTTTCAGCAATAGACAGAACAACGAATTTTTTATTGCAATACAAAATGATCCAGTCGTATTCATGAACAAGAAGACATATGAACATGTATACTTTTTAGCTCTGAACCAAATAGTTTTCTCTGTAAAGACAATCAAGATAATTTGCACTGTATCCCAATATAGTATTTTTGTTTGCTTAGTTTCAAAATACCTGATTCTGATTTGATGCATTCGTAGGTATTTCCCTGAGAAAAGAATGCCTGTTCAATCTCATCTCGTTGAAGAATTGATCAATAGTGACAAGTTAACAATCCATAAGTAAATGACGAGAGTACCTGATAAAAGAAATCCAAGTTAAAAATTTATATGCTCAGTAATCGTTAGTCAAGATTTTCTGTTGCCATTAGGGATTTAATACGACTCATAATGAATTAATGACGCCAATTTATTCTAGTTTTCTTTTTTTTCGAAGTATGTTGAAGAACTAAGATGCCATAATGACAATACCAGTTTTGATATGAATCCTGTTTTTCAAATTCTTGTAGCAGGATCGACCATTTTCTGATTTTTTTTTCTTTCATACGCAAGTTTTGTTGAGGTCAACATATTTTTCATTGTTGGTTCGACTCAGTCAGCATAACTAGAATAGAAGGAGCACAAAATCGACGTCAGTGCATTGCATGCCACTATGGACAATCAGAGATGGGTAAATATCGTCACCTTGTTGGTAAATGTTCTACGATTGATCAAACTCCGGCTCTTCTCTCAACCGTTACTTTCTTTTCTTTCAGCATTGTCAAATGAAGGTGCAGCAGATCGTAAAAAAATTATTTACGATGTGGACTAATTACTATGCAATTTTCTCCTTTGCACATCAAATGAATGTATGACTGTCGAATGGTTTTGTGTCTTCCTCATTTTTGAAGCTGCGATAAGACCTCTCTGTCGTTTTGTTTTTGCGTAATTTAGTATATACAATCTAAAGCAAGGAACATTGAAAAATGGCATGTTAGGTTACTTCTTTTAGCAGCTCGTAGCAGTAGACGTCTTTTCCTAATGTAGATTTAAACGTTGATTGAAAAAGAAGTTTTTTCTTTGTATTGTAACTGGTTGCTTTAAAGCCGTAACTGAAACATCTAACAATGATAACGATGAATAATAGAAATTTTCAGTGGTTCTTTCTTGCAACATAATCTGAATAACATATATTAAGTAAAATTTTTTACAATAGGTTATCAAAGAGAAATATTGAATTTCGAAAATGATGAAGAAAGCTTGAGCAAGTCAATTTATGTAGATTGTTTGCTGCGATTGACAGAGGAAAACTTATAACTATGTCAGAAATGTGATGATGTTTATTGCGTTTTTTCGAAAAAAAATTCTTACAGTAGACTTTGTGGATTTCACACACATCCGTTGATAACAAATACGAAAGACTCAAAAGATTTCTCACTCTACTTTTGTTTTTCAGTTATAAAAAAGAAACGAATGTCCAAATTAGTGTAACATCTTGATATCAATATGTGTTGAGAATAAGACGTATTATGGAGCTACAGGTATAGATGCAATCGCACGTTGATCTTGCAATTCCTTAGCGTGAGGCAATATTTTGTATTGCGATCTTTTGCAGCAAATGTTCTCATTAGACAGTGACATAAGACATCCAAACGGTATCGCAAGTGTCACGAAATAGGATAAAAAACCCAAATAAGGTGACATTATCAGCATGTTATGGTTGTTTTTTCCACTCAAAAAGAAGCAGACGGCGACCATCAATGGAAAATGAATCGTTAAGTAGGGTATAGATATAATTAACAATTGAATAATCATCTTTTGATGCCTTCGCCAATGAACTGTTCGATGTAGAAGATATTTTTGTCGGATAATGCGTACTAATAGAGTGATATTGAAGAAAGCAATAAAAATTATGGGCAAAGTATTGTGAAAAACAGCATCCCATTTACTTAACCATGGAAATGTAAACATGAAACATGGTGAAAAACCACAAAAAAGTGATGTGTAATCAAATATAGTCGAACAAGCTGCAAAGAAAATGGCCAAAAGATAGTAGATGAAGAGATAGATAAAAAGTGTCATTAAAGGTATATAATGAAACAATATAATGTCAAGTTTAGATTTACATATCCATTGCCTATGAAAGATGAGAATATATCGTTCAAAAGAAGCCCATGCAAGAAAGAGAGAATACGTCGAATGAGACCAAAATTCAATAAAGATCCAAATAAGACAAACTGTCGGTGATTGGTAGCGGACATTTCCGATATTGAGGTAATCTATTTGAAGTGGCATATCAGTAAGTTCAAATAGGAGACCAACAAAAAGTAGAAGAACAATGGCATGATTCTGTAAAGTTCGGCGAAGTCTGTTTTTGAATAGTAAATGACTGAGTACAAAGATTGTACAAACTAGAGAACATGATAACGCAAATATATAAAGACCACAACGAATCGAACGCGCTATAGCAATATCGGGTGGCGGTGGCAGTGATGGTGGTGTTAGCAGTGAAATGCTGCTGTTCAATAATGTTATTTCCATGTTTCTCGTTGATGTTACTCACAGTACTCACTCTGCTGAATACCTTCACAAATTTTTTTTTCTTATTTTTGGAATGCATTTTCTCCACCACCGTATTAATACGTGAGATGCTATTAATGTGATGTAGGAAACTACAGCTCATGCATATCTTTCAGCAAATGCCAAGTATAATTATGTACATTGTCATATGAAAAGAAAAAAATATCTCGCATTATGTCATTTACATTTCATCTTTTGTATGTGTAAATGGTTACAAGACAGTATATGAAGATGACAGATTTCTTTCGTGCTATCAATTTATTGCTAACGGCGGAAATGAGTGAATTCTTATGAGCAGGATGCTGTGCATTAGATAATGAAGAAAATCAACAATGACAACTTCTCTTTCCATCTTTGATCAAAGACCTGCTAGTCCATAGATGCTCAATTTTTGAAAAAAACTCTTTCTCTTTAATACCAACATCATTGATATGACAACACTCAAGAATTTAGGGTGCAAACAAATAATCAGATTTATCCAAGTAGATTTTCCTAAGCTTAGCTTATACACGTGATCGATCATATTTCCACCATTAGAGAAGTAATTATTTGATTGTGTTCATATATTAAGAGAAAAAATGGTGAAATATCATATATTTAGTCTTTTGCTAAATTTTCTACATATATATATATATAGAATTCCAAGACTTGGTCCAAATGAACAAGGACACTGTTTGAATTTTCACTCTCAAAGTTCGAGTTTCATATTTCAAATTAAGCGTTGAAGTGATGTATTCTTGCAATCTAGCAAATACAAAAAAAAAATGAAAGACAAATTAGATAGGAATTAACAATGGATCGACAGATAGGAACATTGAAGTAAAGATCTCGAACCTGATATGAGATTTATTCTTCTCAAGCACCATCTTCTAACAGCACAAGAAAAGACCACTTCAATATTTCATTTGAAATTTGAACTTGGTATATTCAAAAGAGTTAATGCCAATTTGAAAAGTCAGTATTTAGTCTTGCTATCTTTTCTTGATCAAAATGATTTTATCTATCGAGAGAATAGGTTTTTATAACAGAACTGTTTAAACAGATCAGTTCCTTTCAAAACAATGTTTCAAGAGTTCATTTGATGTGAACTTCTAACTTGGAGTTGATCTACATTTACTTATTTTCTCTATAGCAAAAGAAATATGCAAAACTATATAGGAACGGGTACGCATACGAAGAAGTATATAAATATGCATTTACCCTCTTGCTCTTGAGTCGGATCACTAGGAAATCGTTGAACTTTAGAACGAGTTTGATTAGGAAATAGTGTCTATTCAATTTTTGATTTGATCAAATTCTCTCAAAAATGTGTATAGAAAATATCGATTATCCTTGTCTTTTCAACGCATAGAGATTAAATTATCCAGGCATCTGCAGATTTTTTGTTTCAGATCATCATATGTTAAATGTTAGTCTTAGAGTACTCAAAAAGATGTATCAATTTGTTGAGTCGATTCAGATGAGATGACAGATAATTCGGATAAAACTATGTAAAAAAAATGGCACATGACGATCTCTAAAAGAAGATCATTTCGTGAAGTCCTAGCATTTTGAAGTTGATCATTATTTATCTCGAGCAAAAGTTCTTGTAAAGAATATTATATAATGGAATCTTTTGTAAGATTCATTAGAAAGGCTTTTTTTAAAAGAATTACTTGACAACTAATTGAACATACTTATTTCATAATTATCGAAATATCGAAAGAACTATGAAAAATATTAGAATGCCGTATGAAGTCATCCATATGTATTTCGACATTTATAATCAACTTCCAGCAAATAAAAATTGTATTGTTCATAATATCGAATTATAAAAGAAAAAGCACTATTCAATTGATAAATATTACTGAGACAGCGAAATTGAGTAATAAAAATTTCATTTATCGGATATTATTCAAAATAAAGATATAAAATTCTTTTTCTTTTCATACGAATTCTATATTACGTTAGACTATACTACTACTTTCTTCGAACTAGAATAAAGAATCAACATTCTCTCTTAGATGACCGATGATGGTGATTATGATGATGGAGGTGGAGATGTTGAAATGGACGAAGATTTAAAAGAAGATCAAGATCTTGATGGAGATCAAGGAACACAAACAAATGGACAACAATTACCAGGTGATGATCGAATGAAAATTCTCAATGAAGATGATTGTTAGCTCTCGTTTTGGGGATTATGTAGCAATGGTAGAACTAATATTTAGTCTGCCAAAATTAGAGAGCTAAACATGTTTTAATAATCGACTTTGTCGTCGTTTCATATATAGAATATATTGAGTATCGAGTGATCGATACGATAGAACATCAACAACTGCGCAATAACGAAAGACAAAAAGATAATCACGAGATGAATCATAGTTGAGAGATTACGTAACAAATCAAATCAGAGATTCAAAAAATAGATAACATAAAATAAACGTTTAGCGTCAGTAAGCACCATCTACTGACGCTAACAATGATTTGCGTAGAACACAACCAAATATGAGAACTGATTCATTGAAATGAATAATAACAGCATATATGACCAAATATGAACGAGCATGTGTATTAGGCACAAGAGCATTACAAATAGTTATGAAAGAATAGAAAGAAAGGAAAATTTCAATGATTATTCGAAGTTATTTACCAGATGAAAATTTTGAAAATTGGAGTATTGATGCGAACTTATTATAACTGTTTACTCTGTAAAGGCTAGTTTGATTGTAATTATCTTTATTTTCAGATATAAAAAACCTCTAATCACAATAAAAATGAATGATCAAAATCTTGCAGAAGAAGAATACCCTTGCCTTTCGGCTATCTTTCAGTATAGGGTGCTGTTCAAGGACAGTTTCAAAAGCCCGATGTTTTCCCTACAACTATTACTAGCTGCAGCTCTGGACAGAAGGCCGGCCTGACTCAGAGTTCCTCTCGCTTAATCCCTTAAGCTCCCCATGTACACTGACTAACCACATACTAGCCACAAGGGCTTGTGTATGTTGCACGTAGTCAGCGTGCTATCGGATGGGTGGCCCGAGACAAACAGCCGTTAGTAATTTGTCCAAGGTTATTCTATGTCTGATGGCGCCGAGGTTCGAACACACTATCTTGTGGATATGTGTCGAACATCTTAACCATTCAGTCATAGCGGCTCAAATCTCGCAGTAAGAGTGTGGACGTGGGTATTACGGTTCTCTTCACTCGCACCCACACCCTATATATATTGGTCAATGTGCTAAAAGAACAATCGATCATAAATTTCGATTCTATTGCGCTGCGTACTTATACGACTTTAAAATTACTTAGATATATTTTCCAAATCATCATTGAAGTTACTTACCACAATGAAAGAATTCTCATTAAGGCAGTCGTGAAAATTTCATTGATACGTTTGTGTTGATTTCAGCTTATCTTGCGTATGCAACACGGCTTGATCTTTTCTATCGAATGCTTCGTACGTTATTTTTGGACGATGCTAACATTTTTATTTTCTTATCTTCCATATGTTTTGCTTCCTTTTGTTTTATTTGAATGTCTTTCAATGGCAGACTTAGTTGAAAACGACTGTATTTATCAAAAAAGAAAAATATAGAAGATAAAAGGCACACAATAAATGAATTCAAACAAGCAAAAAAAACCGTTCTCATCGAAGCAAATTCATTTTGTATAGACTATGCAAAAGGAATATGAATTTCTTCATGAAGTTAGATTACGGACGTTGTTCAAAGCTACACAACGATTGACTACGATCAATTTTATTCACTATCGATTCAAGGATATACCTATTGATAGTTAACAACATGGAACTATTCTAGTCGAGATCTTTCTATTTTATTGCATTCTTAAATATATCAAAATTATGTTATTATGAGCATGACACGATTTTTCTATAATATGATACTAGATTGTTTGAAGTTTTCTTTCTTGTCGTTTGTTTTCCAATCAATATTCAAAATGATGACATCTAACTGAAATTAATAAAATTGTTGTTTTAAAAGTATTAGGAAAAAACGATTTGCCATTTTATCAAATTATCTTTGTTATTGATATTTATACTAAATTCGACTTGAGATTCAATAACCATTATATAAATATTGGCTTTTATTTTAACGTTATCATTTGACTCATTGAAATGCAATAAATCTTGTCCTATAATAAAAATAAACTTAGTTCATACAAAAGCATCTTGGACATATGCCCACTTCAAAAGTCTTTTTTTAGTACATCAAGATATATTCTCCTCAAAAGTGTAGATGTACGTGCGTGGGTTGTAAGTGCGGTTGGGTTAATCCAGTCTTTTCACCCACACACAGTCTGATTTTCGAACCTTGAGAAAAAATCGAAGCCGGTAGTAGCAATACTTTTCATTATGTTTTCAGAAGAGCTTCTATATTTTCAAAATCAATCAAAAACATACAGGACAAACTAAAGTAGTTTTTAATATGGGTTCAAGCATTTTTGACTATGGACAGTTGCACACATATATCGATTCAACTATTTCACTCACGTCGAAATCAAAGATACAAATTTGTAAGCTGATCGAAGATCACATAGCGAATGAACTATCCTCATAATTGTTCTCTTTATTTATTGTATTCGTTTCTAGGCAGACTTGTCAGTTGATAAGTTCATCGAATTTGACAAGTATTATGAATTTTCATAAAGAATGATCCGTTTGCATATTCTGTTCACTTCGAAGAAAATATTTTCAGTTGGAATGTTTGCCAAAGATCAAAACCATTATGAAATTTGATAAAAACTGCTCTGTTCACATCTTTTCTCACTTCAAAGCAAAGATTTTGATCGTGTAAACTTCTTCAGATATCATATAGTAAATGAAGTATGCTCATAATTGTTCATTTCACCTGTTTTGCTCACTTTGAAAAAATGGTCTGAGCTTGAAATGCTCATCCAATATTACGCGTCAAATGAGTTCTCATAATGAATATTTGATTTATCTACTTTATGCACTTTGAAGTCAAGATTTCAAGTTGGTAAGCTCATAGAAAATGGCAAGATAAATAAATTCTTATGAACAAGATTTGATTCATCTATATTGCTCACTAGATAGCAGAGACTTTGACTTTATAGTGCCATGGAAGATTACATGGCAAGTGAATTCTCACAAGCATCTTATGCTTTTCCTATTTTGCTCGCTTCACCGCAAATATTTCGTTTTGGTGAGCTTATCGAATATTAAATGTCACATAAATTGTCATCAATAAGATTCTGTTCGTCTACGCTGCTCAATAAATAGCGCACATTGTGACATGGTAATCTCATGGAATATTACACGATCAGTGAATTCTCATAACCACGGTATGCTCCCCAAATTTAGTCTACTTCTGCATAAAGATTTCGATTTGCTTAGCTTATCGAAGATTGCATGGCTCATGAATTCTTATTAGTAATTTTCTGTTCATCTATGTGACTTCGTTTAAAGCACAGTTTGTGTCGTAATGGATGCATCGAAGAATACATGACAAGCAAGTTCTCATCAAGAAGGTTCTATGAACCTATTTTATTCCTTTTTCCAGCAAAGATTTCGTTTTGATAAGCTTATTCACGATCAGATGGCAAATGAATTATCATCAGAATTGTTCTGTACAGATATTTCGATCCCTTCGAAAGAGAAAAATGACCAGTTAGTGAAATCATTGAAGATCACACATCAAATGAATTATCATCAAGAACGTTCTGTGCAGCTATTTTGTCCATTTCGACGTCAAGGTTTTGGGATGGTATACTGATCGAAAATTACATGGCAAATGAATTCTCATAACCACAGTTCTGTTCACCTAATTTTCTCACTTCCAAGTGAAGATTGCGAGTGCGAAAGATCATTGAAAATCACATGGAGAATGACTTTTCATAACCATAGCTCCGTACACTTATTTTGCTTACTGTGAAGCAAACTTTTCGACTTGACAACCTTATCCAATATGATGCGACTAGTGAATTCTCACAAACAGTTGTCTGTTCACCTATTTGGTTTACATCGAAGCAAAGGTTTCGATTTCGTAAGCTCATCAAATATCAATTCGTTCATAAATTCGCATCAAGAAAGTTTTGCCCATCTATTTCGGCCACTTCAAAACAAAGGTTTTAAGTTGACAAGCTCATCAAAGATTGCACAACAAATGAATTCGCACAACCACGGTTTCGTTCATCTATTTTTCTCGTTTTAAAGCAAACATTGTGAGTTCGTAAGCTCATTCATTATCACATGGCAAAAGAATACACATCAACATGATGTCGGACACCAACTTTGCTTACTCTAAAGCAAAAATTTCCAGTTGGTATGCTCATTCAATATCATATGGTCAATGACTTCTCATAATGAAGTTAGTATACACGTATTCTCCTTACTTCACATGCAAGGCTTCGAGTTGATAATCACACAAAAGATTACATGGCAAATGAGTTTAAATAACGACATGTAGCAAGGTTATGTTCATTGATGTTGCCTATATTGAAACCTTAAATTCACGTTGATTGAATAATCGAAGATTACATGACAGAATGAATTATTATAATCAATAGTATCTTCTCGTATTTTCCTCATTCCTATAGACAAGCTTCATGTTGGTAAAGTAATTTCAAGTTTCATATTAATCAAATAGTTTTAAGGACAATTATATCCACATTTTCTGCTCGTTTTAAAATAAAGCTTCGAAATTGATTACCAAATCGATAGTTATATTGCAGGTGAAAAATTGTAAGCACCACTCTGTTCTCCTTTTATGTCAATTCTGAAGCAAATCTTTCGCACTCGTAACCTAATTATAAATCACATACCAAATGAGTACTGTCGACGTTAAATGTGTCCGTTTGTGTTGTTCATTTAATAGCAAGGATTTTGGTTGCATAGGTTGATTGAGTATTGCATAGTAAATAAATAATCATCATCCATTCACCGTTTACCTGACGCCAAGATACTTGTTCATTTATTCCCTACGCTTTGAACTGAAACTGCTGTTTCAAGAAGCAGATCGAATATCGCACTTACCAACGAACATTAATAATCAAAGTTTAATGCAACTGTGTGATTAACTGTGAAGCAAAGGTGTTGTATTGATGATTTAATGAGATATTACGTGATGGATGAATATTGATAACGACATTTACCACAGATCTTTTCATCTATTTAATTCATTTCAAAGAAAAGGTTTTGTATTTGTTAGTTGCTAGACGATCGCAGAGCAAATGATACCTATCACAACTGTTGCAAGCATAGTCTTTTTACCTATTGCAGTTATTTCGAAGAAAAGATATCGAGTTAGTAAGCTGACTGCAGGTCAC
>CAJNSZ010001024.1:23892-38601 GCA_905329745.1 Rotaria sp. Silwood2 | reverse complement strand
TAAGGCTACAGCCACAAAACTGCGACTTAAGTCTTACGCTCATTGTTTTCTTCGAAAATATATTTCAATTCCACAAAATCTAATTAAAAGACGCTGACTCTGCAATATAGTTTCATGGATATTGATACCATCCGTACTGGATATGTTCTATTTATCGCTCAGGCAGAAATATCTGAGTAATAATTGCATCTTTTCGATGATTATCTTAACGGCATCTTTTTAGGTCCTCATTGTATCCCGACTATACTCTTATACCCTCACTGTATCGCTGTATTCAATTAAAATTCGTAAAACGAGAGTTTATTATTTACCCTTGTTTTGTAATGTTATTCGAATGAGTAATGCTCAATGCCTTTATTTCTAAAAACTCCGATTTATAAATTCGTCAAGCATGCAAAATGAGTTTCTGGAACAGAACTTGATTTTACCGCCATGTTCATTGATCATCATAATCACCTAAGTCTTTATTGTTATTTTCACTGATGGTTGTTGTTCTAGCAATGAGTTTCTTCTGTTGCGTTGTGGTCGTGACACCTGTTGATGTCTTAACTAATTGAATTGAGCTCCCTCCATTCAATTTCGTGAAACCTTGTTTTGTCAATTGATTTGCTTTCGACCCAGAATTTGTATCGTCATTAGTGTCGTTCTGGTCGAAATCAAACGTAGAAGTTTGACCAGCAACTTTTGTACCGACATTGCCATGTATAATCAAATTGATTTTCGTGACGGTTTCAGTTCCTAGTTGATGAGTGGACATCGTCTGTATTCTTTCAATAATCTCTTGAATTGTTGTGGATGCATTAACTTGTTCTATTTTGAGCAGTTCATCTCGCAGTTGGTGCATTTCTCTGTTAACTTCGGTAATCAACTGTTGCGATTGGATCATGATTTTTTTCTGATATGTCTGCAATTCTTCTTGGAGTTCGGCTAATCGTGCAGATTTCCATTGATCTAATTCAACAACGTACATTTGTAACCATTCGTTATATAACTCATCTTGCACTGTCTGTCGCTTCTTGGCAAAAGTCAGTAAACTTTGTTGCATGTCACGTATATCATTAATAATTACATCAATGATTAATTTTGATTGTTCTGATATAACTTTTCCTCGCTCTTCGATATTCAGATCAAGTTGTGAATGAACCTCGCTTAGACGAATTAATAATGCATTGATTTCTTGCGTCGTCGATAAATTGATGCATGCATGCGACTGAGTTCGTAACGATGATTGAACATGAGCTGAATCATGAATACTTGAATTCTCAATCTTCCATTGATTCGTACTTGTTTCTTTCTGATGAAATTCTTTACTCTTGCCTGTTTTTTCGTCGGACACTTTAATTTTTTTCGGATTCTTTGATGCCTAGATACGAAAAAGAAAGCATGATACAAGTGGGTTAGAAAGCAAAAAGAACCTATATTTTACTCCGCACATGGAAAATTTTCCTATCGACTTTATCATCAATCCTCCTAATGGAGACATTTGATGTTTTGAGAAAAATGTGTTCTAAATTTCTTCCCGAAGACCTTTCTTGTTAAAAAGAATAATACAACGAATGATTTCTTTTTATAAGAAAACAATCAAAATAAAACGATGTTTCTCTCAGGCTAATTATATAATCATCCGATTTCAAGTGAAGAGTTAAAGTAAGAAACTTAAACCTAATCTCAAGTTTTAATTGGTTCGTTGACACTTAATATAACCGAACAAAGTAGTTGCTACTGATCTTTTATTATCAATTTTAATGGTTAGATGATACAACCGAAGATTTATTTTAATCAAATGGCATTCAGAAATATGGCTTAGCCTAAGCATCATCTCTAGAGAGGTCTTGACAAGTTTTAAGTGCCACCCCTAGATAGCTCTTAGAAAATTGCAGGTGATAGTATGATGTAGCTCTCGAAGTACCATGTATTGCTTATCAACTGCGGGCTGATCAGTTTATAGAGCTTAACTTTTCAAACAGCTCTTTCGATAGAATCAGATCTATCCGAATAGTTTTCCGTTCATTTGATCTGAACTTATGAGCTGAGCTGTTCTACTTCTACTATCTCTGTGTCATATTATGTTTATCGTTTTGTTATTACTATATAATTAGACCTCTGACAGTTCTCGATCAAAGAACCGAACTGATGCTGGACATCAGTGAATTCTTGATAAACGGAACAAGTATTATGTAGAATTGTTACACTGTCATTGTTAGTACACCGAATTCCTATGAAAAGAACTGTTCAATGAATCCTATTCTAAAAAAAGAGCCATCTCTAACAATTATCAGCTTTCGCAGGCCTATTGATTACTAATTACTTTTATTGCTTTGAAATTTGTATTATTTTATTATCAGTAATAAAACTTTGAAAGTAATAAAAGTCGCAGTAGTTATTATTAAAGTTATAAATACAAAGCGAATTTCTATGACAAGTAATAAGCAATAAAAGTAACAAATGTGATTACTAACTGCCGAGTAATAGCAATAAAAAGTAATAGTAATGTAGTATTTCTAGTGAGGATTTTTCCATAAAACTTTTTCTTCGAAAACACTTTTCTAATTTTTCATTTTGACAAAAATATACTGCTAGGAATAAACAGCTTTTGAACATTTGATTAATTTTTTCAAAACATGACCAAAACTGAATTCTCTCTGTGAAGTTTTCAAACGATGTTCGGATCTTTTTGAATCAAGTTTGTCAAGAATTCGGTTGTCGACTTCAAATATTTGCATGAAATTCTCTTCATCCCTCGCTGGTACTAACAGTTTAGGAAATTATATTCGAATAGTTGATCAGATAGATTTTACCATTTCTTCAAGACAAGAGAAAGTCCAGTCAAACTGTCTGATAAACATGTTTAGAATTTTGCCTATCCCATTGAAGTAGAATACTATTTGTTTCTAAATTTCATGCGACAAGTTGTCTTTCTGTACTATTGTTTAGTTCTACGCAGAATCGAAAGACAAATACTTTGAATGTACGCTGAAGTCTCTACATCAAAAGTTGACTGAGAAAAACGAGAAATAGAGAAAAAAGACAGAATTTCATTCTTAATGACAAATCTCTTCTACTCGCGGCTCATATCGATCGTCACAAAACATAACATTTGACATAATATTGATCAAGCCACATCTATGATTCAAGCGCATGGGTATTCTATCATTTGAAGTATGAACTATAGATTGACGAAGTGCAGAACCAATCTTGTTCCAAGATGGGACGGAATATGAAGAGGACAAACAGAGTGAAAAGATTGAAACATGAAATGCGGAATAGCCAGAACTATCGATGAATAATCTCTGTATGTCTCGTCCGATGAGAAGAAAGTACAAAATAGCAATAGTTGTTATCTTCACAACATTGAGCTATTTCATTTTGTATAATTTATGAATAAGAAAATGGACTGTCATCAGAGATGATGTCTTTTTTCCAAGCGAAATGAACGAGAAATGAGCCATTAGCGTGTTTGACTTGCCAAATTGAAAATTGGATCAGAGAATTATGCGTGAGGCTTGTGACATGAATATTTAACCACGATGACTATGCTGTGAAAGAACAACGAGCACTTTTAAGAGTCAATAAACTCGAAAGCATTTCTTTTCACTCACTAAAATACATCTTATGATGTTGCCTTGTAGTGTCTGTTTTCTGCAATTTGTTGTTTCTCGGTTCTCTGGGTTTATTAATTAATGGTACATTCATGACAGAGTATATCATGACGAAAAAACAGTAGATGGGACTTGATGACACTAGATTGGGCACTACTGAGAAGGTGTTAGTAGGATGTAAACTCGATGGGATTGTCAGATTCTGAGCACGGCAGAAGAGAGTCACTTAGTCACTCTTGATGGAACAGGTTTTCTGTTGTCCCATCATTCTCTGTTATAAATACAATATGTATTGTATCGAATTTGATATCTTGTTCAAATGTCGTATCTATACTCTTCAAGAGAAAATTCGGCACACAATCATTCATTCTACGTTAAGCATTCAAAAAGCAAATCAATGTCTACTAATCAATGAAAAAGGCAACTAACCATTACATCATAGGCCCTTTTTACGGAGTATCGTTCAAGATCGCTAGGCCAATTCGGCGCAAATTCTTCCTTGAATGCAGCTGGTGGTAATGGCCATTTGGGTCCTTCTTTTGTTGGCTTCGTATGCATATTTCTCGGTAATGGTGAAGGTGAATGTGACAGGAAACTTCCAGGTTGCGATTGCAGTTGCAGAGATTTCTGTCCCAATGGATTTTGTGTTGTTAATTGATGAATCGAATTCAATCTCGTCGTTTGGTTGTTACTCGCACCTGAGCCCATTCTTTAGGACTAGAGTTATTATAATCTAAAACTGCAAAAAAGCAATAACGTTCACAAATCAAAATATCTTACGAAATCCGACTAATGCAAAGTTGAAGACAGCTCTTTCAAAATAACAAATTCGAAGTTATATCGAATCAAACGATAAAAATATCAATGCATCTATTGAAATTTGTGAGAAAGAATTACGTGATATTTGCCACATGCATTCGAACTAACTTGAATCTAGATCAGTTTTACAAGCTGCATATGAACAATTTACTAAATAAAACTGATTCTTGATCGACACCTGACTGAGGAAAAAAGATACCGAGAGTAAATCTTCATCGAGTGAAATATCATTTATCGATTTTATTCTAACAGCTTAAATTCGTGTGTTAAATCAGCAATATGAGAATTACAATACTTCATCGGCTTGAAACTGAGATTGTGAGTGTTGGTATCGATGAACAGATTACCGACATCTACATCCACACCCGGCAATCCCCAACACCCACACCCTGAATAGAGCCAAAACAAAAAACAGTTGATATTACCTGCAAGAAGATTTTATTTAAATATTTGATTTTCTTTTAAGTCTGTTCACGGTTAATCCTATCTATTGACAGACGATTATTGGTGACATGATGATTAAGGTGGCGAACACATGCACGGACACCATGACCAGAAGCAAAGTCGGGTTTTACAGCATGTGCTATTTCGACAACATAGACGAGTGCAATAGCAACAAGGTTCGTAACGCGTACATGTAGCCGATAAACATTCACAGAAGTAGCGACAACATGAACACGCACAAGAGTATTTGCAACAAGTGCAACATCTACACCAACAATGTTCCGGAGGATTACGAAAGATGAAATTGGATGGCTGACGAACTATTACTGGAGTAGAATCGCAAGTACAAGTCGGTCGACGTTGTGCACATTCTGTACAAAGATAATGATGACGGGTATTGCGAGGAAGATCAGATGTCACACCGTCACAACCATCGCAAACCGATGAATAAATTCCTCCAGAAGAACAAGCACCGCAAGCGGTACAAACAAAATAATCATGACGAAAAGGAGGATAATAAACATAAGATGAAGATTGTTGATGAGGTATTTGAGCCGCTTTTGTTGCTAAAATTAAAGAAATGAGCGAATGGCAAGATTCGATTGCTCGTTATCATGATTTAGGAAGCATATTGTTTTTTTTTCTCTCTATCTAACTATTGGCAACGTCTACGTATTAATGTAGTACTCAACTATGGTCCTGATTCACTTCCTAGAGAGAAAAATTCTCAATCAAAAGAGAAAGCCTATCTTTAGAGAAGGCTTCTTTGCTAATATGTTTTAAAATGACGATTGCTCCAAGAATAGTTCTTCAAGTGGAGGAAAATAAAAAGGATAACTATTTGTATTGAAAATACAATCGATGTGAGTTTTTTTATTGTTGCCAGTCGCTTCCGTTCCGACTAAGTTAACTTTACTCATATTAAGTCTTGTCTCAATGACAAATGAAATCTAACTCATTGTATAATCTGACACCACTTTTTATCTTTTGAAGATTTGTTTGAATGCATCCTATCATGGAAGATAAACGAAAAGAACTTGTCCCGATATATTTAGATCAATGATCTTTCAGATGCTATTTCACTCACCATTGCTCGTCGGACTAATTGGTTTGCCTTTGTCTGTCATTGTTTTCACTTGATTTTGCTGGTTACGATGCGTCACTATCAAAGTAGGAGTTCTTTCATTTCAATACGAAGAAATTCCTATCTATCAAAAAAAGACAAAAATACGAAGAAATATTTTATAGATTTTTTTCTTCTTCATATTGTCAAATTCTTAGTTATTCTACAAATTAATTCTTCAACAGATTTATTACATGCGTTGAATAAACTCAATGAAAGAAAGCTTAAACCAAATGCAGCAGCAACGCACTATCGAACTCTTATCAGAGATTATTTAAATGTTTATCCTGTAATATTGACAAATATGGACAGAAAAGAGAAACCAATGAAGAAATGTGTGCACAGTCACTACAGAAATTATTGTACAAATATATTCTTTCACTCCTCTTGTTGATTCCATGTAAACACATGGGTGGGTGTGTGCATGGCTGCGTAAGAGTGTGCTGTTGTTTCGCATCCAAACCCACATCTTCTTTTACAACGAGAAAATGGCCACCAATACGTTGGTTCCAATAGATGCACGGATGGTCTTTTTCTCTCTGACGCATTGAACTAAAGGACAATATAGAGATAGAATAGGAAACAAGTCCAGTACGCATAGAAATTGTGCGTGAGAAATGAACGGCTACATTTGCATATCTATTGAGGAGAGCAATACAATTTATAATAAGTTTTTCAACAGCAGCAAAAATTCGGGATTGCACAATTTCAGTATCTGACAGACATGATACTACACGCAGTTCAGTGACACAATTTACTTTTGCAATGTCAATCATTGCAAAAATAAATTCTCCATAGACTATACTATATCTTGAACGGATGCTGTACTATTCAACAGTGACAATTTACTTTGGTATATACTATTTTTCGTTATTCTTATATATATAAGTACATGCTGTTTCAAACTAGTTAACTAACATATTTATGCTGAACGATGCTGTCATAGTTACTCATTTTTTCCACCAACAGCTTGATTATGTTGTTTCTGATAGTATCGAGCGATATAGTTTTCGTTCGATTTATTTGAGAAGCAATGAATAAAAAAATATAAACGCTCATACGAGTTTGAAACTAAATTTTTTGACCATGAAAACCGTTGTATATAAAAGTGCTCTATGAAACTCGACGGTAAAGAAGATAATAAACAAAATACATTTGAAGTTAAAGAGAATAAAATGTTATTGTTAAAAATGGAGTCATTTTTTATCTACACACAACTGAACTTTTTTAAATTTTCGAAAAACTTAACCTGTCAGATCTCACAGAAATTTAATTACAACTATATAGATCGATACAGAAATTGACGCTCTATCCCGATATCGATAAAAAACCTTTTACATGCTTACATAACTAAAGTATCTTTAAGAAAAAAGGAAAAAGCCTTTAAAATATACACGAAAAACCATGCAAAAAAATTATTCAATTAGTAGTAAATGTTAAGAATAAACTCAATAAAAGGTATATAGTTCGATACAGAATTTAATGATCGATCCCTCTTAATATAGATAGAAGATTTCAGCATTTCAATAGACATTAGTTGTCAAAAAGATTAACGGCGCAACAATTAGAAATGATTAGGTAAAAAAATGTCTTCTTTTTGGCGAACGAAATACAATAAATTAACTAATACATTGTTTGATAGAGTAATCGATATTCTATTCGAACATGTTCAAACAAGAGAGATCCAAGATCGAAAATAGTACGATGAAATCGATACTATTGCATAATGCTTAATATAATTGCAAAATATTGGTATTTCTTCTAGATAAAATAAATTCTCTCATTCTTTTGGTAGTCGTATCATGCGTATTAAATATCGATGCTGTGTATTGACAAATTTTAGCTGCAGTTAAAATGAAAATCTAAGATCTTAAGAAGTCGCTTGTAAATCTTATGAATTTTCAAATTGACGTCGTATAGTAGCATACGTTAGTTCGCTAGTGCCAAACGCCCATGTGTAAATATACTCCATGGATAAATTTATTTCTACTGAAAGGAAAAATTATTCGAAGAGAAGAGAAAAAAAACCATCATCTATGCATATATCTGAAGAACTGAATCAAGATAAAGAAAGTTAAAGTAAAATAATTCATTCTATTTCTTCCAAAAGATGGTCGAGAAGTATGACAGTACCTAAATGATGGACAATAACAGATCATAAACATGGTAAAAACAATTTTCAGTAAAACAAAGACGGAAATAAAACTAAAGTGAATTCTTCTATTCCACTCATCTCCATAAAAACTGCAACAGTTATCAGTAAAGCAAGTTACAAACAGAAAACACACGTAAAGTAATTTAATGCTATTCTTTAGATGAAACGCTTGTCAAATACCTGTTCGATCTAAATTGAAAAAAAGCAAACTAATTTATTCTATTTCTGTCCTAAGGCCAAGGCAAATTATCACTGTAATTAATAGAGCAAAACAGAACCAACTTATTCAATTCATATTAATATGATATTGGACAACTATCGCAATAATTACATGATAAGAAACAGACTAAAATTAGTTTACTTATTCAAGCTCGATTACAATACACGGCGGAAATAGCAGAATAACTAAATGAAGAAAAAAATCAAGATTAATTTTCCAATCAAATTTCTATTATAAAATGCGCAAGAATTTTTAGAATACTTTAACGTAGACAATGATAATAAATCTACCCTTTCCACTTCTCTCAGAACACAAGGACACGAGACTAAGTGATTTGGTTTTTATTTATTGAATGAATAATTACGCTCAGGATAACTAAATGATAAAAGAGAAAAACTAAACAAGATTAACTGTTTAGATTTTTTTCTGAAAGTGACGAGCAATACTCGAAATAACACAAAAAAAAGAAAAGGACGGCTTTTTCTTCATTCTATTGTTTTTGTAAAATTTCCGGCAACTGTCGGAATATGTAAAATAAACAAAAATTAACTTTCTGTGTTTCTCTAGTAAGAAATAGATACATTATATATGCAATTAATCGAAGAACAACAAAGTAAACTAACATCTTCTATTTTTCCGATAAAGTGAGCAATCACTCCGAGAATAACCCAATGATGCGGGAGAAAAAAATAAAAATCGAACCAACCTATTCGGATTTCCCACAAGGCGTCGCACAACTATGCGAATAAATAAATCAAGAAAACAAATAAACAGCTAATTTTACTATTGTGAATTGGTAAAGTAATAGCGCTAGATGTGTCAGGAGTTAGATAGAAAAAAGAAAAATAAAGCCAGCAAATATTATGCTTTTCTCTGAAAGTGACGGATAATACTCGGAATAATGGCATGACGAAGAAAAAAAAGAAACTATAGTTTCGTACTTCATTACTGTTGGAAAATCTATGGATGGTGGCTTAGCATTCGTGTTATAAAAACGTTAACATCATAACGTCTTGAAAAAGATAATATATGTAGAATTAGTTTTTAGTCTTTTATGCATATTTATTCATCATATTATATATATATATGTATATGTTGTGATCACAACTGATTCAAGCGACATTTTGTTTCATGTTAACATTATTCATAGAATTGTGGAATGTTGTACAAAACTTATGAGCACAACATAGAAAAATCTCAAACGATTAGTGAAGATAATTTCTTACGAATTAAAATAAACAAAATCTTTAGTTGTATGGCTTTTACTAAGCTTAAAAGAACCATTTTCTTCTAAAACTAGCTTTCATTATTCGCTTGTTTTTTTTGTCGATGGATTATTCAAAAATGATTCTGACTCTTCTGTTCGATATAACAGAATTTAAAAAAATCAACTGAACACAAAGCAAACATCAATAGCATATTTGATAGTATAACAATGTAATAGGAGAACTTCTTTTTAATCGTCTTTTTTTGTCAGCTTATATTTTAGACGAAAGACAACATATATTCGATTTTGTTGAATAGTACCAAAAGAAAATGTATCCTACTGATGTTGTTGTGAGCAGTAAAATGATCAACTGTTTACTCAGCAATTAGATACTACTATACTAGTATATAGAGTGAAAGGAGTTAAACGACAAGGAACTAATTTCTATTCAGACATATCGCACTGTATGCATACATTAAAAAAAAACCATATATGTGAAACTTGAAAACTCAACTGAATTAAAGTTTCGAGTTTGACACTAGTGGAAAATTTTCGGCAATAAAGTTGTACAGAAATTTAATTTTTCTTATATCAGCTATGTTTCTTCATTCTAATACATGTTGAATACTTCGAAAACTTTTTCTCTTAAAAGACAATACAAAAAGAATTTTCAATTATGCGCACCTGCAAAATCCAAGCAGACAACTTCGAAAACGTTTAAATGTAGTCTGTTTACTTTTGGAAAAGGTTGTTCTAATTCGAAGAAAAAGTAAGCTTATGTACATTATTATCTTCCGACTCATTTTTTTCTCGGAAAAAATGTTTATTTTCAAAAACCTAAAAAAAGGAAGTGCGCATTTCCCTACATAAGACTATGTCTTGTTATCGACTTTGTCTGACTGAGAAGTGTCATTTATGACTAGAAAAAATACACCTTTGTTAAATGACTGAGTAACAATAATTTGTTCTTTTCCTGTTATGTTATACAACCACGGAACTATAGCTACGTATATATATTTACTTTTAGTCCTCATCGATGTGCAACAACCTCTAAATAAAGCAATATTTTCTCGCATACTATTACGTAGTTTGATGATCTGTTTTACAACTGAAACCATAAAAATAATCATGAAATATGGTTGTGTATTCGAATGAACACACACAATACTCACACTCATGTCCATCAGAAAACTTCCTACATGAAATACTATCAATTATAGATTTTCAATGAAATAAAATTTATTAATAATGTAAAAGATTTTAGCATTATTAACAATTTCAAAGCAATAAAATTATTGAAAAACATTTACATCAATGATTCTTTTGGCTGTTTCATCATTCATTCATTCTGATATTTTTTCTCATCTATTTAATCTAATCAATTCATGTAATTGACTCATGTCATTTTTCGAAGTCTTTTATATTGATTGTTTCCGTTGAATTAAGAGGTCATACATTTTCATAAATCTCCAAAGCATCTTGTCAAACAAGGTGTGGATGTGGCCATAGGTGAAGACGAAGCAAATACATGTATCCCACATCCACATACAGGACTTTTCAGACGTGTTAAAGAAATGTTTATGAAGAGAAATAGGTCTGTATGACTGAAAGTTCACAATAATGAAGCAAAATTAAACAAACCCAAGAAAAAATTCGACATGTTAACTGTAGCAACTCGAAAGAAGACTTTGACAGTGCTACTTTCTAGAAATATTTGATAATTTTATGCTTATGAATAAAAAATTGACGTTGTTCTCTATCACAAGTACAAAAAACAGATTCATTTAATCGAATTATTACGGCAATGTAGCATCTTCTTTTGTTCAATGACGTTGCTAGCACCCTGAATGTATCCTTCCGTTGAAATGTAACTTTTCTTGAGAGAAACTCTTGTTCTCTTAAATACTGTTTAAATAAATTTGTGAGCGACTAATTTGATCGTTTCAGTTGATATTATCTGCTGAAAAATGGTCAAATTAATCGTGGGTGGGGATGGGGGTGGGTGTGAACAAGAGAAGACGGACCCACACCCAAATCAATTTGAAACTACGAACGACTACTCATACGATGAAATGACTATGAAAAATAATTAGAAACTACTCCGATATAGATGTATCATTTTTGAATGCTATTGTAATCGACAGAATGTTCTCACTGAGTAATTGAGCAAGGTAGTTCTCATTTTTCAGAATGTCAATTTTTGACACTTGCAACAATCTTAGAGAGTAGCTGATTAAATTGAAGAAAGTCATTTTATAGGATGCGTCTGTTTGAAGAATTGAATGAATGAGAGTAAGTGAAAGAGAGAAAAAAAATACTTGACATCTTGTTCCGTTGCCGACAACTGAAACAAAAAAGTAAAACAGTCATTTTTCCTTCAGCAATGACTACTACAAACGATACTCCATCTAACCTTTGGCAACGAGTAATCGGTCACATTGGTAAGCTCAATTTCTACAAAGATAATACATCATTCTCTCTTGTCGAACAAATCTTGGCTACACGAATCTATATCGTTCTCTTTGCTCTTTCCGTGCTCATTCTTCTCATTTTTACTGGAACCAGTGCGCAGACTCGCGTTGTAACAGTTTCGTCACCATCTTTAACAACTTTCGAGCAACTTTCCACCGATTATCCATCAACACTCTCATGTCCCTGTTCACAAATCTCAATTCCATATGATCGATTCCTTGCATTTAGTCCTGAATATCATCAAGTGTGCTCGAGTAAATTTGTCAGCGATGAATGGATTTTATCTCTGTTCAGTGTGACAATAAGTGATAATTATCCACTTGATTTTCGTCTTATCTCTTCATCCCAATTCCAAGTGCTTGCATTATTTTGCCGTACTGCTAATACAACTGTTCTCGATGCTATTGAACAATTTCTTTCATCAGAAATGATCTCAAGCAACACATTATTTCGTGCTACCTTTGACATTCAAATAGCAACACAGGTTGAACAGCTAAAATCGACAACAAGTATCGGTTTTAGTCGTACTAATCGATTGTTGTTGTTGAGTATGGCTCAAAATCTTATATTTTCGTCACTTCGAACTAACTTCTATGTGAAAAACATACCAGGAGCCAATGGTTTTTCCACTTACTTGGCAACCTATGCGAACTATGTGAATGAATACAATATTTCATCACCACCAATCAACTCAAATGATACTTGCACTTGTTTGGATACGTTCGATTGTAAATTTCCGTCTGGCTTTTTCAACTGGTCAAGAGCAGGATCAATGGTACCCGGTGAGATCTTGTGGCCATATCCGCCTCCTTTATTTTTTGTTAGTGGCATGCAAGCTGGCTGTATTCCACAAGCTTCGTTGCTATCATCAACACTAGAATGTTTCTTCAATCAGACGTGTCTCACTCTTGTATTATCTTCGATGGGTGATCTTATTAGTGTTACTCCACTCAATGCTACAGCCGGTTTTTCCGATTACAATCCAAATACTTTGATTAGTGATATATTTGATAAGTTAATGATCGAATCTTTTCACAATAAGACTGATTTTCAAGGTTATTTTGAAGCTTGTGCACCAAAAGTATGCAGGTATTCCTATTCACAAAGATTTAGTATGATATACATGATAACAACTCTGATCAGTCTCACTGGCGGACTCAGCGTTGCAATACGTATTCTTTCATCATCTATCGTTCAGTTTCTAACTAAAAAGAGACAACCAAGAGTCACTCAAGAAACCGATGAATCGAAACTAGAAGTCAATCAAAAGAAGTCTAGTAAGTCTGCCTTTCTAGCATTCAATGGGTTCCTTTTTTTCTTCTTATTAAATAGGTATTAAAGATCGCACTACTAGACTTTCCATCGAGGCCCGCAAAAAATTGATGACACTCAATTTGTTTGAAAAAACACTGGTAGATATTCGTCTTGGAATTTATTCGACTCGTGTCTATGTCATTTTGCTCGGTATGGGTGTCCTTATTGTAACTGTTTATTCATCAGTGATTCAAAGCACAACAAGTGTCACTACACACAATCCAACACTGCCACAGTTCGAACAACTTTATCAGAAATATCCATCAACATTGTCATGTCCATGTCAACATCTTTCGGTGACCCATTCGAGTATTATGATTATTTGGCCTCGGTACCATCAGGTGTGTACGAGTACATTTATTCAAAACGATGGTTGGCTCAAATACTGGCCTTTGAATTTGATTAATTCAAATGATTCAACTAGTTCAGGTTTCTTCGGAAGCGACTTTCGTGTGACTGGTCAGGTACTTTTTGGACAACTTAAAACGTTTTGTAATATGGCTACTGAGATAGTGACGAATGCAGTGGAAGTATTTAATGGCACAAAATTTGTAAGTACAAAACCACTAGCGCAAGACGATTTCAATGCACAAACATCGGCTCTATTCACTCAATTCAAACAACAGGTGAACATCTAAAATTGCAAGATCTCTATTGTCATCACAGTAAAAAATTATTGGACAAATCCGATCCAATGGAACCGATCATGAAACATGTCATGACTATATTTTATTTAGATTCATCCACGAAGAGCTACATAAAATGACTTGATGTTTCCTTCCCCCTTCCCTCCCATAGCGGTTACAGAAGAGCCACTGATAAAACCACATAAATATAGTACTGATCCCTTCAATATGTCAATGGTATAGACAGATCGGCCAAACGCTCTATCCTTTGTACAGTTTGTTCGGTTACTCCAGTGACTATGGGCTAAAGGAAGGATTTTGCACGCCTTGAAAAGCTATACGATTTTTCTCTTTTATGACGATGATAAGTAGAGAACAACGAAATATATTCCAAATTTATTATTTAACTTATATGAAGAAAAGAAGAGTTAAATATACGGAAGCTATTTTTAAGAGAGGGAATAATTGGCACTCATCTTTGAAAAAACATCTCTTTTTCATTAATTAAAAAAAGAAAAATTGACGACATTAAATCTATCTCCCTCGGACAAAAAAAACGCCCTTTTTCCATTTCATTTTTGCATCACTTAATAAGTTGTTTTAGAAAAACAAAATATACCAGGAGATGCAGCGTGAAAAGAACTACAATGTGCAAAGTAAAGCTTATTTTAATTTTGTACTTTTTGTTTTCAAAAGAAGCAAAATTGTGTGCGACCAATTTTCGACGCTG
>CAJNSZ010001024.1:0-23866 GCA_905329745.1 Rotaria sp. Silwood2 | reverse complement strand
TAATAAACACACACATGCATAAGAGTATTTATAAATACTCGAACATTCAAATAGTTGTGAATTAAAGAATATCTTTTATGCACATTGTTCTTTTGGACTCAGGAAGAGTGACGAGCAGCGATATTTTTGCCAGTGAGTTGGTTAATATGAATGAGGCATAAATTCAAAATATAAGTTTTTTAAAATCTAGCTTTTTATCGCAACAAGTGCATCTGTTGTAGAAGTATGGCGTCGGTCTAGTGAACTCTTTCCCTCTCTGATCGAATCGAATTTTGTGTGAAATAAAAATATTTAACTTGATCGATATTTTGATGATAAATTCATGAAACCACTATTGAGTGCCTTAGGTATACGTGCGGGTAGTTCCACCAGATATTTCCTACGTTTACAGTGACTTTCATCACCAAAGCTGAAAGTTTCAGCAATTCAAGGTCTCACTACTCTAACATCATTAGTGAAGAAATCCTATGGTCTTTCAATTGGCATCATAGTTGTTTTTGGGACCATGAAATATCAGTATTTGGTTCATAATGATCATTTACATGATTTTTCATCATTTTTAGGAATTCACTTTTCTATCACTACGAACAAAACTTGGAGTTTTTTTTATACATGTATGTAATAGTCACTTATCATTTTCGGTACCTCACTATATGCCCTCATACATATAACTGATATATGGATTTGATCGATGCACGATTATGTGAAAAATGAGAAAATAGTCTCTTTTCCAGTGTGCTATTCAGCATCAGAATGTAATGATTAGCCAAGGATTTTACAATTGATTTTCTGTTGTTTGTTAAAATATTAATTGTTGGTGTAAATGGAGTGTCGTAATTCGATAAGAACTTTATTTCATATTTTAATTTATCGATTAAATTAGCAGAACATTGATGATAAAAGAACGATAATAAATCTCAACAAAAAAATGTAGTTTGATTTTGCTGTCAATAAAAATAAATATTTAAACTAATTGAAAACAAAATTTATTAGACAAAATATTTGATTTAACAACATCAAGATATATGAAAATTGACTATCGATTGTAATTGTTTCTTTTTGTAGGAAGATCATGTCAATACAGAAGGAATGATACATCAGATAATAAATAATAATATTCTGAATGGTTATTACAACATCAATATATTAAAGAATATTAATAAAAAATTTAAATGAAAGAAAAGTAATAATTGATTTTTCTATTCATTAGTACGAGAAAATATGATATACTTGCACCCTCTTTTTTAATATCCAATATGAAAGTCATACTCATCGACAATTTGTTGCTTGTTTCGTCCATTCAGTATTGATAAAAAAAATACTCTTGATTACATGGCTAACAAATCTTTTGCTACAACTGCTATAAGATTTGCCTATCTGCATGGTTTTTCTAGTTCACCATTATCTACTAAAGGTGTTCAACTACGTCAATGGTTTCAAAATGAATTGAACGTATCACTCGATTTACCTGATCTGAATATACCTTGTTTTCGTGAGCAATGTCTTAGTAAAATGGTTGATCATGTCGAAAAGAAGATTATTGGTACTAAGATTTATTAATTTCATTAAAATTTTATTTATTTATTGTCTTTTTGTAAAATATAGAATCAAATTCTACTTGGTTTCTTATTGGTAGTTCATTTGGTGGTCTTGTCTCCACACTTGTAACTCAACGACAACCTCAATTAGTTCATTCATTACTTCTTCTTGCACCTGCATTTAATCCTATCCAACGATGGATATCGAAACTTAATATAGAACAGTGGAGAAATAATGGATTTATGAATTATTTTAATCCAATGACACAATGTGATGAACCAATTAATTATGAATTTTTTCGTGATCTTCAAACATATCCACCCTATCCTATTGTAATAACGTGTCCTGTAACAATTATTCATGGTCTACATGATGACGTTGTACCGATTGAAACAAGTCGTGAATATATGCAAAAACTTCGTTTATCAAATAAACATCCAACATTAATGATTGAAGTAGATGATGATCATCATTTAAGAAAGAAAAAAACGTTAAATACTATTAAAACAATTATTCTTGATTATCATAAATAGATGATTCATTCGCAAATTTGATGTTTTTTATTTTCATGAATTTGGTAAAACTTTGATAATAAAAAAATTAATCTATGATAGTTATTAATGTCTTTTACAATATCAAAGTATGTTAAAAACACCATTTACATGAAGAAAATCAATTTTACATAAATAAATCATTATCAAAATTAATATTCGATAGAATATTCAATAACGTGAAATATAAGATTAAAAAATCTAGAAAAAAATTCATTCGATTTGAATTCTCAGAAAAAAACTCATCTTTTATGAATATCATAATTTCAATGATAGTAATAATGTTCAAAATAAAAACAATAAACTATGAAACAGAATAGGAGTAATATGTACTTTCGAATTATGACGATAGATTTATTTTAAATACAAGAAAACTGAAGTTATTTGAGTTTCACAATAATTAATATTTTCTAGATCAATGTCTTTTTTTATCTCATTCTTTTCTATTTAAGTAGCACAAAGTTCAAGTACTTCTATTTATAGAATGCATAATAAAAAATCAAACATTAACGCTTTCCAATATTGTATATTCTTAATCAAATCTTAAACGGCATAAAATGCAATTACGATGTTTGATATGAATAAAAATTATATTATAACTCATTTATTATAAAATTTCTGACAAATTCTATCGAATTATAGAGCATTCTTTTTCTTTATGTGTTTATTTACACTTGCTGGATTTTTTAATTAATAAACGAAAAAATGTTGCTATAGCTTTTCTTAAAAGAAAAACATTGAGTAATATTAAACTAATTAAACAGGTAATATTCGAGATGTGATTGATGTTGAAAACTTTGGACACCAACAGAAATTAAATAAACTATTAGTATAAGATGCAAATTTAGCATTAAATGCTGCTTGATTTCGACTATAAACATTAAGATATATACCAAAAACAACAATTAAACCAGACCAAACATAACTAATAAAAAAACAAAAAAATTGAACACAAAAAATTCATCTAATTATTAACATAAAACTTATACATACTCGAAAACAAATGGTTTTGAAAAGAGTGCAAATGATAATATGATTGTTATTGCTTTTCGACATGTTGTAACAGTAACACAGATTAATGCACCGTATTCTTTTATCAATGTTAAAACAATATCCATACCCAAATAACCAAAAAGAGAAAATAGTAAACCATAACCGTAAGTTGGAAGAGGATGCTAAAGAAAAATTTTATTTAGAACAGTTCATTATAATTATTCAATGTCCAATTATAATACAACGAAATAGATTTTCAATAGTCCAAGGGTAGATTCTCGTTTTGTCGAAACACTAATTGATTTTCCCGTTTCGTCGAAAATGAAAAAAACAACTGTTCTCGTTTCGTCGAAAAATTAAATTGTAATGAAAAGATCATAATCAAAATGAAAAGCTTAATATCTATGATTAAATTGAACTATTTTCTTAAAAAGAAACTAATTGATATCCCTATAGTATTTATCTGAAATTCTGTAAAAGTATACACATGTGGAGTAAAAGGGACAATTCGTTTTTTTTTGCTATATTCATTCGTGCAATTCAAAATGATTATGCTTATAACTCACGAGGGAACATTCCCAAGTGTCCTCTCGCTTTTCAAGCGAAACCTAGTGGGTTCTAGGTAATCGAGTACGCTGATTCCGAATATCATAATGGTTTTTGCCGCTAGGCCTTCTAGACCTAGTTTTCTGGAAAACCAGGTTTCAGGTCGAAAAAAGTTTTTGAGCAAAAAAAATTATTTTGACCGCTCTATCGTGTAGAGCACGTCGAGTTATGTTTAAAACTACATTTTCTCCTGCTTTAAAATCTATACAGTTGTAAAAATTAAAAAAAGGATAAAGCTAGACAAACGAAGCGCTGTTGGAAAATACAGGTTTTTTCAGTGAATAAATTTTTAAAAAATCTTTCTTGGTGAAATTTGAAAATTAGGTAGAGGATTTAAATCAGAAAAAAATATAGTTTTATACATAACTCGACGTGCTCTACACGATAGAGGGGTCACAATAATTTTTTTTGCTCAAAAAATTTTTTCGACCTGAAACCTGGTTTTCCAGAAAACTAGGTCTAGAAGGCCTAGCGGCAAAAACCATTATGATATTCGGAATCAGCGTACTCGATTACCTAGAACCCACTAGGTTTCGCTTGAAAAGCGAGAGGATACTTGGGAATGTTCCCTCGTCAGTAATATCATCACATCATTTAGCAACTGGTATATTACCTCCACAAAAAAAGTTGTTTGTAAATCGAAATACACGATTACATAATTTAGAAGAACGTTACAAACAACAAACATTAACATTAGATGAATATCTTGAAAAAGTTATGCGATTAATCGGAATAAAGAAGTATTGATGTTTTTCTTTTTTTATGTTCATATTTTCTCTTAATAATTTCTTATTTATGTATCCAAATCTACTCTATAATAAAATTTTTTTAACAAATGTATCGACAAATAAATAGGCGCTATTCCTGATTGATATGACGAAGAAATCTTATCAAAGGATATAATCTATTCTTCATTGATTAGGTAAAATTTATCTTTTCGACGAAACGAAAACTAACCAGTCCAAGATATTAATCTATCAATTAACTGTTAAATTAGATTATATCAATCGATAAATCTTCGAAAATTGAATATTAGTGAGATTCAAATAATAATAATTTGTGTCTCAAAGCAAAACATAACAAATCTGAAGTTAAATCTCAATAGAATAAACATTCGTTCAAATTTAATCTTTCATTTCTACGTAGTGTTGAATGTGCTCTGGGGAAAAATGCATTAAAACTAATCATTCGAAGCGCGTTTCTTCAACAATATTTTCATCTTCAAACTTTGTTTATTCACAGCATAAATACCCGAGGTAATTGTTTTCTTTTGTCCTGACTGATAAAAAATTTTCTTATCATAGCTGAAATATTCTAAAGTATGTAGGTATGAGTGAGACTGGGAACCTTCTTTTATCTCACATCCATGAAGATTAAGTGAATTTTTTCCAGTTTTTCACGTCATACGATATTATTTTTCTTTTTTTTGACAAATTATACATTGAACAAATAATTCATATATATCATTCAACTCATTTATTCGCAGTAAATTCAACTGAAATTCTCTTATTGAAGATATTAATGATTCATTAATTGTACATAATCTGTCTTCTTTAATAGATGATAAAGTTACTTTTTTTTCGTTCTTTGAATTTGTGTTTTTTTTTTTGGCTAATTTATTTGACATATTTATTTATAGATAAATACAAAATCTTTTGTAATTCAATTTACTAATACAAGTAAATCAGTGTAAGAAAAGATAATAAATAATAGAAGAAAAATAAGCTAAACTAAAGATCCATATATATTTCCTATCGAATCAGTATAATTATATAGTATAATGACTGACTTTTATCGCCCAATTAAAGTAACTGCACGCAAATTAATGTAACTAAAAATGATCATTCTGTATCTTCTTATTTGGGAACATTTTTCCTTAATCGGAAGAAAACATGTCCGCAAAGTAGAACTGAGAGGAGAAAGAAAAACATGTCCCCATTATGGAAACAAACAAAAATAGATATACTTAGATGATCAGTGTAGACAGCTCGATTTATGAGAAACTAACAGAGTATTTCGTAATATTATTATTGCAGATACTCTATTTCCTCTTTCATTCTTGAATTTATTTTGATTTCATTGGACTATGACAAAAAACTAACAAGTGCGTAGAAGGATATCATAATCAATTAAATTCTCATTGTCAAAAATATCCAAACAATTGTACCCAGATAAGATATATCCAGAAGTTAGAGGAAACAACAATAGTTTAGGTTGAACAAGAACAATTTCAACAACGTTCGAAACATCGTAGATGAGCCACATCAATGGCAAAATAAAAATATTTTGATTCGAACAAAGCAAGACTATTTAAATGATCTTTTGAATATTGATAGCCATCAAAAAAAAGATTGCGCTGTTTTTTTTTATTGATATATTAAGGTATTCGATACAAGTGACAAGAACGATCTTGATTTTAAATCTAATAAATATTAGGTACTCAATTATATTTCATTAATGATCTTTTTTCACATAATAAATAATATCTTGATTCTACAATGTGACCATTTTTGTCTCTCTTTTCCCTCTAGCTCTATTTTTCGAACATTGACACAGTGTCTACAATCAGGATGTAGTTCATATCTCTATCATGAATGTTTATTCTCTGCCCTGTAATACTTTTGTCTTTATCCTATCCTACTCAACACGGTAGAATAACCCTGAATATATCTAATACGCAGTTAAATAACATCAAAGGAAACTCAAGAGATCTTCAAAAAGTTCCTTGTTAAATGCATTCATTGGTATGCATACTAATATTTCCGACTGAGGTTTTTTGTTTTTCTAATATGAACAACTTGAACTCAATATCTATTTTGTAAACTTATGTAATCATTTTAGATGAAAATAAATACTATTAAATTAGACAAAACATAAAACCTTATTCCAAAAAACCATGCTTGAAAAGAAGTTATTTGTTAATAGTAGACCAGTTAAAATGATAAAAAAACCAAACATAAAACTATAAAATACCTAAAAATAATCATAATTATAATAGTTTGATAAAAATAAATAAATATATATATATATTATTTCTTTTTATCTTACTATTTCAACATTAGAAACATGATGCGTTTTCATAATTTTCTCTTGATAATTGCCAATAATAGCATCAGCAACAAGAGCTGAGCAAATGACAATTACACCTGAAAAATAATGATTTTCATCAAATAATTTTGTTTTTCATATTAATTATACCGTATGAATTAAAATTTGGCCGAACTTTTGAATCAGCTAAAGTAAAAAATACTAATCCAATTGACATACAAAAAGCAGCAGCAACATCATAACGATTAAATTTTTTTTCTTAACAAAACAAATAAAGAAGCACATAATTTTACTTTTTTTTAGATTTATTTTAACGTTTTACTTTGAATAATAATGCCGCCAATCAGTACCGGTATCAATTTGCAACATTTGAACATGACTTGTGTACTGAATTAATATGCATTTTGATAATTTTTAAAAAATAAAAGAAATTCATATATATATTTTCTTACGGATAATTTAAATAGCCAACTGAATGATTTGATAAACCCATAGTAGCTACACTGAGTGAAGCGAGAATTAAATAAGATCGATAACTTGCTCTAGAATTCAAAATAGTTTCAAAAAATCAAACTTTCAAATTATCAAATACCTTCGTTGGCTTAATCCAACAAAACCAATTTGAATAAATGAAAGAACACCATAAATAAAAAATTGATAACATGATAAAAACCAAGATGTATTTTTAAAACCTTCCAATGTGAATAAAAGTTCCTTAATAAAGACTTCTATGAAAATTTAATGTTTTATATTAATAAAACGAACTTGTAAATACCCATAACCTAAATAATAAAAAAAAACTTGTGCAGATAACCCAATAAATCGAATTGGATGTTGAGGTGGTAATGATGAATATGATTTTAAAAGGGATAAATTTGATAGAGGATGATTCTTTTGCTGATGTTCATTAGAGACCATATTATCGACTATAGAGTTATTTACCGTCGTTGTAGTCTCGATCAATGAACGAGACGGCAATAATATTGAATCTAAAGAGACAAATAATGTACATGAGTGATTTTTTCTTTCTCTTCGTTATGCAAACATCTGTCACCTTGGTCATGTACTGTATTTATTTCCATTGGTTCAAATCATTTGATTCTAATAAAAATCTAGAATAACTGTTGATTTAATAGTTTTTTCAATGATTCATAGAAGATAGAAAAAACAAATACATTTTTTTTCTTTTTTCACAACGTCACCTTTTTATTTCAGAAATAATTTACCATTCTTTTTTTTTCTTTTGCTCTTACAAACTGAATCGTAGAGGAAGAAAGGTTTTATGTACAGGTAACACATGAGGAGCGAAAGAGAAAGAGAGAAGCACTAGAAACGAAAAAAACATGCATATGCAAAGAATATATAAATTTATGTATCAGCCCATAGGCTCAGATTCGATAGAAATGCTAAAAAAAATACAGACATACAACAGAAAATAGACGGGAAAAAGCGAGCGATTTTTTTTTAAACATTTTTCGTTTTGTTTCGTCGAAGCTATACAAAACACTGACGTTACAACACCAAAAAAAAGACCAAAAAAAAAACTGAAATACAGGAAAAAATGCATTTTCGTATATACAGAAATACACTGGTGTAGAAAAATGTCAATAGAAAAGAAGCAATATGAACAAATTCAAGGATAAATATGCATATATATATATAAATAAATATGTATAAAGAAAAACAAAACACAAAAAAGTGGAATGACACGGTAAATATTATACGTACATAATTTTTTTTAAAATTTTTTCTTTACTGTAATATTGAGAAAACGCGAGATTTTTTTCTTTTGTTAAATTTTGTATTCTGCTAATGATTTGAACGAGATGGTTGATGAAGAAAAAGTTTCGGTGTACGAGCATGATTTAAACGTTGTCGTTCAAGAATTTTATTCGACGTGTGTTTTGTTTCATCAATACTATTTGTTAAAATTAATTTTGATGATGTTTTAACTGATCGTCGTCGTCGTTGATGCATACGATGTAAATGACGATGATGAGCCATAAGTGAAGATGTTGATGATTCAAGTGTTGATGTTGATGAATTTGTTGAATGACATAATGATGCATTTAAATTTCGATGATGAATTGAAGATAAATTTGGATGTTGAGATGGATACTAGAAAAATATTTAAAAAACAACAACATTTGTTAATCAATAAAATTTTCAAATTCAAATGAATCGATAATCTCACTTGAAGAACAACAGACGACCGATCATCATCATCATCACCATCATCTTTATCTTCTTCAACTTGTTCATCAAGTAGATTATTATTAACAGTTTTTCGATGACGTTTAGAACGTGTTCGCGAAGCTATTTGTTCGTAAACACTCATACCTAAACAGTAAAAACATCAGAAACAAAATGTACTACTAGATATTAATCTTTTTTTTTTCTCGTACTCGCATGTTCGATAAGTAGATTTTCAATTGGGTTAAAATGATGTGTAGTTGGTGATGACGATCTATTTGCAAATGATGATTCATCAGTTCTCATCAAAGGTGGTGATGCTACCCAACTATTTGTCATTATACTATTATAATCATTTGGTGAAGTTACTTTTGATACTAAAATTATCGACGAAAAAAAAAGTTAAAAAATTAAAAGAATAATTTATTCAAAAAAAAGAAAAAAATCTCACCATTATCTGAAACAAGAACCCAATCATCTTCGTCAATTGATATGTCCGATGAATTAACAGATGATAATCGAGCTTTATTATTTTTAGATGTTGATGGTTTAGACCACAATGATGTGAGTACTTTATACATATTCTATAACCTTGAATGAAAACAAGACAAAAGAATTTCGATTTAAAACAAAAACAAAAACTAACGCAAACAAGATATAAAATCAAGTTAATGTTGTTGTTGGTGGTGGTGTTGAAAATGTGAGAAAATCAATCATTGTTTTTCTTTTTCTCTAATTAAAGTACACACAAGATATGTTGTCTGTGTGCGATGTTGTTGAGGAATACGAAGAAAATGTTTCTTCGTTAGCGTTCTTTTTTTTTTTTTTGCTTTTTTTGGTGACGATAGTTGGCACAGGGCACGAGACAGATATGTCAAGCAAGTAAGAAAACGACGAGATTGCTGATCAAATAATTACGCATACAACAACGAGTTGGAGGAAAGAAAAAATTGTTGGACTCTTGTTCTCATCATCATCTATCCCATACGTTGTTCGCATGAGCCTGGATCACATCACATGGTGGTTGATTGACCTATGTTAGTTAAAATAGAACCAATAAAAAAAGAAACTTTGGTTGTTTTTGCTATAAATTATTTTCAACACTTAAGAATTAATCTATTAATAGATCTAAATGAATATTAAAAAAGAATAATTTATATAATATGAAATTTAACGACATCTATTGAAAAAGGTTTTCTTTTTTGTTGGATTGATTTCGAGATCTCTTATTTATTCGAAAAATAAAATTAAAGATTAATTTTTCATGGATGAATAGTTTATTTTCGGTTTAGATTATATCAGTTAGTTTTTATTGAATTTTGAAAATAACCAATGAAATTAGAATCGATTCTTTTATTTCTTCTGTTTCAAAATTTAATTTAACAACAAAATGGATCCAGCACAACTTTTAGTTACTCAAAATCGTGCATTTCCATCATTAGAATATGTACTTCAAGGCAGTATTCAAGATGATTCTGTTCATTTACTTAAAGCCCGTTTACAGGGACTATGTGATAATATTACTGGTTTGTTCGTCGTTTAATTTTGTTTTAATCTTTAGAATAATATAACTTTCATTGAAATTCTTTGTTATTTAGGCGAAGTCGAACAATTCGATGATCATGAGATAGTATATACTCTTCGAATTCCTAGTGCATCGAATGTATCATTACGCGTTCGTTATGCACTTGATGATTTACCTAATCCAATATATCATTTACGTTATGTTGCTTCGGCTGAATTAGATAAAAGTCAAAGTGTTAGTGTACGACAATTTCATGATTGCTGTGTAACAAAAAATATTCAATCATTTTTACAAGAACTTGGTTTTATTTATGATTATGAATTTTATGCCAAAGGTGATATTTTTCGAAAAGGAAGAATGAAAATAACAGTGGCTAAAATTTCAACTGTAAATATTATTAAACTGTTTTCTGTTTGTTTTACTAATATTGGATTTCTTTTTGATATCAGAGTTGGAATCGGTAAGACAGGTATTACGCACCCATCATAAGTATATGCTCCTGCGGAAGTCTATCGCTCGAAATGATCAGAATGAATCAAATGAGCTGGTAGACCGCCATAAATCATTCTTCATATTTTAAGTCGTATCTCACTTATATCTATCATACAATCACTACAACGATGACATAAGAGTTCTACAGGGCTTATCAAAATTATAGACCCCCTTTTGTCGTTGAGATTTTTCAATGAAGACGAATAGCTAGATCAAATCTAAATAGTGATTTCGATAGCCTTTGAAGTTCNGTGAAAACCGCAGGTAGCTAGGTATTGCGGTTGTCGAGTTATTGAGCTTACACTCACCCCTCTTTTATTCTGGCGCGGACATTAGTCTTCCAATCAAAAATAATAATAATAACAATTTAAGTTGAAGATAAATATAATACTTGAATTTCTTGTGAGAAGACTCTACGCAATTGATACTTACAAGTTTTGATCTGGCCCAAGAAGATGAGAAAGAAAAGCTCGACAAAGTATCATTTGCCATCGAAACCGGTAGTACGGTAAAAATTTGCTTCTCAAAGAAATGAAGTCTATCGTGTTATAATTGTTCTTTCTTTACTATTTACCTATGTCGCTTAGTCTTTCAACATATAGCACAATAATAAACTATTTCTGTTACTTGTTTGGCTTATCTTAATTAGTTGGCAAATCAGGGCCAAATTAGCCTTGTTTTTATTATCAGACTGTCTAGAAAGAAAGTTTCTTTAAACTTTTTACAAGGAATTAAAATATATCTGGCACTACTTTTGATATATCCTAAGCTGTTTATTTAATTTTGTTTCTGTCCTTTATTAGTTCTAAATGAAAATGATTTATTATTATTAAATGATAAATGTAGTCAAATAGTTGATTCAACTAAAGATGATATACAAAAATGGTCAAAAGAAGGTACTTATGCATCATTTGTATGTGATCAAATGAAAAAGTTACCCATTGATCATACTGAACGTGTAAAATGTGCATCGAAAATTCTTTATTTGCATTATCTTATTGCTTTTTTTAAACGTTCAATATTTAAACGATTATCTGGAAGTAAACTTTTCTATGAAAAAAAATTAAAATTCTTGTTGAAATTTGATTTATTTATATTTAGAACCATTTCCTGATGATGCACCTCGTGCTTTACAAGATAAGGCTTTACGTGTCTATGCTATTGCTAATATTAATGAACGTACACGAAAACAAGACAAGTAAGATAGTATAAAATTGATTTGTTGATTTTTCATTCTCAGAAATGAAACATCCGAATGGATTTAAAAAGTTTGCTTTATAATAATGTTAAGATAGAACAAGTATAAAGTATGATTCTTTCAAGCTTCAAATTAGTTTGAAGATTAATGAGATCTTTATTAACTAGTGACGCATTATAAATGGATCACCATTTTTTTGCTTGTTTTTAGTATACTTTTTTCAATTTTATACTAATTAGATAGAGAATTTTTTCACACGGATAAGAAAAAGTATATGTTGTTAAAACCAAGTCATTCGTTCAATTAGAAAGTACCGTAAAAAAAATACTCGTTGACCTGTATATTGTACATCATGTATGTTATACATTTCACGAAGCAATGTCAACTAGCTGTGATGACTTCCTTCTTTGAGTACTAATCTCGTTGATTAAAAATATAGTTTGGAGAAAAGAAAAGCCAGAACGTGTATGGTATGATTTTAGACGTATATCCCGTTCAGTTGGAAATGCTTCGTATGAAAAACAGTATGTTGCCCAATAACTATTAAACTTCAGAAGTAAGATGCTTCGTTGTTATTCTAAAATTTAGTATTCCGAACATCAGATAGAACGAGTATTGTTCCTGACGAACTTTATACATATGTAATATCGAGTAGAGATAGAACCGGTACGAATAGATTAGACCGAGATCGCATCAGATGGTATGCGGTAATACAAAGATCAATAGATATTTTTGAATAAGTTTATGTAATTAGAGCAGAAAAGTAAACTAGACAGACGGACTCCATTTTTTAAATGCTGAACTAATTTCTTTTTTTTCTTGATCATTTCTTTACTTTTGTGTTTAACTTTTGACCTCGAGAAAATGATAGTTGACTTTGTCGGTTCGAAATATTTTGCTTCTATTAATTGCACAAATGATTATCCATACATCTATCTTCTTTTGCTTAAGCTTTGACTTGAATAATAAATTTACTACTTGTCTTAACCTTATAAATCGAGAAAATCTCTTGGACAGTTTTATTATACGAAATTACCTGTAAAAAAAAAGAAGAAGTTATATTTTATAGGTAGATCGTTTCTTAATTATAATGCTTTTGTTTTAGTACTGTACCACCTCGTCTTCGATTAAAATTAACTGCACATATATGCATCTTAGCCTTATATATGTGTCGCTTTACGGTAGATATCGATAGTCTACGTTTATCGCTGGGCAGTTCGATAGCATTATCAAAGTAATCAATTGATATATGTTTTATCTAGTTATATAAAGATACTATTCTGAATTTTCATTTAGATTACAAGATATATTCACTGAACTTGGTTGCAAAATAATAAAAGTAGCGAATACTAGTGTTGCTACACTTGAAACACCAATAAATAAACCAAAATTAAAAGATTCATTGTCTCTTGGATCGAATAGAAAACGAAAAAGAACAACTTAAACTGTTTTGAATTGTCTTGTGTTGTTTTTTTGTTTTAGATTTTCTATTTGTTTGTTTTTTTATTAATAAATCATGGTTAATACCAGTTTAATTGAAATTATTCTTCGTGAACAAGAGGATCCTAGGTATAAACATATACATTTCTTTTTTTGTATGATAGAATATAATCTCTTCGTTTCTTTTTCAAGTTGTTCAACTACACGACAAATTCGAGATATATACAATATTCGTTCAGGTGAAGAGCCAATTATTCAAGAATCTGATGAAGATAAAGAATTTCAATCGATTCTTTTAAAAGCAATTCAAGTAGACTAATAGAAATTTTCTAATTAAATATTTTCTATTTATTATTCAGGCATTTCTTATGGCTGATAATGATGATGATGATGATGATGATGTTGACGACGACGAAGATAAACCAATATCTTATACAGTAAAACTAAAAGATAGTGATGAAAGCGATACACCAACAATGAAACGTCGTTCAATAATCAAATTACCAAGTGAACTAATATGATTTCTATTTTTATTAGAAAAGAAAAGAATTTTTTATTTTTGAATAAAATAGAAGAAATCAAAGAACAAAGTGAAAGTGATGAAACATCAAGTGATTCAGAAAAACCATCAACAGCATCATCTTTAACAATAACAAAACCATTTTCACCACTTTTTTTAAATAATATGAAAAAATTCGGTGTTTCAACTGATTGGCTTGCTAAACGATCTAATTTAATACGTCAATCAGCATATTCACGTTCATCAGTTGAATCAAATGCAAGTAAACTTGATGCTATGATTAAAAGTGCTTCAGCTAAACCAATACGATCAAATCGAAAATTATCTTTTGTTGAAACTACAACTACAACACCAACAAAAGCAGAAACCGATAAAGAAAATACTGATCCATTGACAGAAACCAATGATAAAAAAGAAGAATCGAACGAAATAACAAAAACGTCGCAAGAATCTGCACATTGTAAGTAAATATGTTTGTTCTTAAAGTAACAAGGGAGCATCTCAAACTGTCGTACATTGCATAGTATACATCCAGGCGAATAAACTAAAGCCACTCTTTCATTGATTCAAATAATGATAAATGTACTTTGAAACATATTCTATCTAATGGCGTAAAAAGTTTTGTTACGAGTTTTAAGGAGAGCGGAACAATGGGAATTCAAAAATTAGACTGGAAACACTGGTGTCGATGAGAAAATTAATTTTAAATCACCTAAAAGACACGTTCCGTAGATGTTCCAAATCTGTATATCGTCGGATATTAATTATTGAAGAAATCTTATAATCTGAATGTATAGTTTGTAAGCCAATAAAAGAATTTTTTTTCTAAGATAATTTTCGAATGGCTAAATTTGACAAGACGAATGCACACACTTTAGCGCCAATCCAAAGTGTCAAAATGTTCTATTCTGTGTTCTTTGTCACTACAGTTAGGATAAACGTTACTGAACTATACAGCAAGTTTTTCAGATTCTGAAACATTTCTATTGAAAATTGATCGTATATTTAGAATCGACGCGCGCAGTTGCATCGGACGATGTATATCACAAGATATTTTATTATAAAGAAGTTTCTCGAGAAAACATCGCCAAGGATTTTATTCAAGAGTTTTTGGCTGAAAAATTCGTTTTTTGCCTGAAATGCTTCATTATCTTAAAAGTGATTTTGTTGAATGATATGCAATCACTTCTAAGCAAAAGAAAGCCATTTCTAACAACAAAAATGACATGTTCGTCTGCTTAAATGAATTCGTGCTCATTCATTGTCTTTCCAAAGTCTTGAATGTTTTATTGAATTTTCGACTACAGGCAAACAGTTGAATAAGGCAGATTTGAACGAAAATTTCAGCATCAATAGGTCTCATTGTTATTAGATTGCTCTAGAAGTTTCACTTGAAAAAAAGAAAACAGGTCCTTGTTCAGATATTGAATGATCAGGAAACTTTGATATTTCATAGGCAAAAATCAGACTTAGAGATGTGTGGAACCACTAGAAAAAAAGTTACTGGGATCGGGACCAAAAACACTTAGTTCCGCACATGTCTAGTCAAAATAGAACTCCCCTCCGGTTTTGACCATTTACGATGTCGAGCGGGAATCATTCTTTTCAAACGAAATTTTCAAAACAATCTAATAACAATGATACCTACACTCATAATGAAGTCTACGAGCAAACACTTGCATTATTCAATCGTTTGTCTGTGATTGAACATTCAAAACGCAGGAAGAGTAAAACATAGATGCAAATCTTTTGAAACTTTCACTAGCCTCACCGAAGCACACATATAGACTAGCTATGAGCTTAAGTAACGTTGAACAATTGCAGATATTTTTTCATTCCTTCCCTTTCATAAGAGTTTCTTTAAAAATCTTAATAAATATATAGATCGAAATCAAAAACAATCTTTAATTTCTAGATGATTTAGGTAGTGATATTGATGAAGATAAAGAAAAAGATGATGATTCTTCACCAACATCGAAAGAATTTTCACTTCGTATTCCACGTGTTGATCTTTCTGATGAAGAAAATAAACAAGTATCAAAACGATCAAGTTCAGTATCGTCAGATGATGAGTCTAAACAAGAAAAAATTAAACCAAAAAAAAAGAGAAAAAGCAAAAAAGAAATAACAGCAACAAAAACAGTTGACACAATGAAAAATTCATCACCAAATCAAGATAAAGATGAACAAACAACAACAAATGATGATACAAAAAAATCATCACAAAAAAAAAGTCAAGGTGATCACGCACAATTACGTATTGAACGTTTAAAAAAGTTACTTCGAATATCTGGTATTCGATTAATTATTAAAAAAACTGAATTAGATGAATTACGATCCAATAAAGCTAAAATTAATTATCTTAAATCACTTTTCAATAAAGCTGGGTTTACAGGTTAGATATTCGAACATGTTATTTTTCTTTTTTTGTTATTAAAATTATTTAATTTAGGTAGTTTATCAATTAAAGAATGTGAAAAATTTCGGAAGAAACGTGACACTGAAAAAGAATTACTTGAAATTCAAGCGAATGCTGTTGATGTTAAAGGTTAGTCAATTTTATTTTAACTATTTTATAAGATCTTTTTTTTTTTCGTTTCTTATTAAAGGGCATATGAAAGGTGGTCGAACATTACGAGGAGAAGGTCGAAATACCGATGAATGCGATGCGAGCGCTAAACGAAAACGAACAGCAAGTAGTGAAATTGAAGATGATGAACAAAAAAGTAATGACAATTCTTCTGATAATGAAAGAACGACTGTTAAAAAACGACGAATTATGAAAATGGAAGCATCACCTGAAGTTAGCGAAGATGAATAATTGAAACGTTTCAAAATTAAAAAACAATGTTAAATTATATTTCTAAGGCATAATCATCATTTATATTGGATGTGTGCCATTCTTTATCATCAAGTCAGATATATCTCTATATATTTTTTGTGCTTATGTATATAAGTATTCCCCATATGTATATCAAGATCTATTTTTGTTTGTTTGTTTTTTGCTGTTGTGCTATGTATATGATGTATTGGTTAAAAAACAAAAATTAAAGTTAGCTCGAGAAAAAAAAAATTAGCCTTCAGAAATAAAAAAATCTCCTTTATTTAAATAAAAGACAGAACCTCTCTGTAAGAGAGATCCCAGAAGTTGTGCACGGATCGTTTGGACACGCGATAAAAAATTATATTTATACTCCGAAAGATAATAAAAGTACGAAGAGATAGAAAATTGAAATGAAGTTGATTGAAAATAAATTTAACTGAAATACTGTAAAAAAGGCACAGAATAATATCTATAAGTTCAACAGTAAAGGCAAAAAAGAATTTTTTGATCATCTTCAAATGGTTGTTTCGTAACCCTTTAACAGCGAATGTCTCTTCCAGAGGATATTTTAATGATTGATTTGAAATCTTGTAGAAAAATTCTGTTTTAGATAATCAATAGGTTTTCAGAAGAATTTTGTCTATCAGACTCTGTTAATCCAGAGGACTTTGATTTTACATAAAAAGATTTCATCATAATCCTTATACCAGTTATCTTAATTTTTTCTGAGCAGAACAGCCAGCCGTAAATGGTTAAATTAAGATTCTAATATACACACACAAGTAATTAGACAGTCTTTTCTGATGCTTTTTACTCTCATTAAGGAGGTTGTTTTAAGAATAAAGCAGTTAAAAGTTTTTCCTTCGCGCTCTGTTTACATGCCTAATTGTTATATTTATGATCTTATCAATAAAATGAAAACTTTTGTTGTTTCTACTAACTCTTTATATCGCTGTTTTCTTTCGGAGTATAAATATGAATTATTTATTTCGTACACAACTTTCGTTATGCGCATCTTTCTTAGATTCATGTAAGAAGTTTTTGTATAATACGTATGCTCAATTACCGAATAGAATCATAATCTTTAGAGCAAATCTATGACGGAGATCAAGGATGACATCTATACAACATTTTTTATGCAATTTAGTTTTATATTTTGATCAAAACTGTTTGAATTTAAGCTTTAACAAAAGAGTGTGGGTGTGGGTCTATGTGAACGTGGCTGTACATTTGGATGCACTATTCCGACAAGAAGACTTTTCCTCGCCCACACCCACACCCTCTTTTTGTTCATTTGAACGCAAAAAATCATGCTATTATTTAATTAAAGACTCAATTCCTTTGATCGCATCAACTGGCAAGGAAAACCATTGTCTTAAGATTACAACTACATGTTTATCACACTAAGGGTTTACAAGAAGTCTGTTTCCTTTATTGCACTGATCGGCGAGCCATTTGTAGCAAAGAGCCATCTCCCATCGAACTTCTAACACTTGTTAATCGCTTCCTGATAGATTCTTTTTTTATAGAACAACGTTCAAAATAATCAATTGTCATAGCATATTGGCCCATCTCATTGAGCGTTCTGACCACATACAGTGAATATTCAGAAATAGATGCTTGTTTATTAGACACGGCCTTTTCATAATAATCCAGAGTTTTCCTATTATATTCTGCTGCTAATTTGTATTCCTTGCGTAAACAATATATGTCAACTACACTCGAATAGAGTATAGCAATTTCTCTGTGATTATCTCCATATTTAAATTTTGCACCAGCAAGTACCTTCTCGTAGTACTGTAAAGCGTGATCCTTCTTATTTTGTATGCAATGTATGTCACCTAAACGACGGTAAATTAAACAACATTCAGCACCCGCAACTAGTGTCTTTTGAAAGTATTGCAGAACAATATTAAATCTCTGAAGAAGCATGCAAGCTTGCCTCAGTTGGAAATATGTCGACTCCATTGCAGAATGATCTTCAGACAATTATTTTTTACGGATCTCTATCGTTTTCTTCAAGTATTTCATTCATAATAGATAGTTTGATCTGCTTATATATACGCATCCTAGAACTTCATAGGCAGTCACAAATTGAAGAGATACGCTACTCGCCGACAATGTCAAAATCATCACCGATCGTGCAATAAACTCGATAGCCTTCTCAGTATCTCCTATTTGAAGCCATAGGGTGCTCATTTTTCTATAGGTAATTGCAACACTTACAAGACTTTCACTGAAAACTTCTTTGCTTATGGAAAGCGCCTCTGCCATAAAAATCAAAGCTTGCGTCATATCTCCTTTTCTGCATGCAAAGATTGAGGAGAAAATTTTGAGCGGCGTCAGGCTTGTATTGATTCGTCAATAGAGTAGCAGTCTGAATGTACATAGTAGCCAAACTTGGATGAGAAGATGCAGGGTGTCGCTCTAAATGTGATACAATTGCTTTATTGTACCACGCGAAAGAAAGATCGAATTTATTTTACAATAGGAACAGAAGATCAAAGTTGGCATACACTCCTACATTAATAACACTTAATTCTGGTTTTTGTGAAATAAAATCTGCAACGATTGTAAAGTATTCAAAGGCTGAATCCGAATAGCTTTGATAAAGATGCACTAAGCCCATGTTATTGTTTAGCAGATATAGTTGCGGATGATTCGAACGAAGAAAAATTGTGAGAAATATCAAGTGCTTTACAGAAGTACTTGAGAGTCTTATCAACGACAATTTGTGCCATGCATATTCCTCCCAAATCTTCATAGAAATCCACTTGAACTATTGTGTCCACGAAAAAATCTTCAGCTAGTTTGGCTTTTTGCTGACAACATTCTAGCGCTCTTGCATACTCCTCGTGTTGAAAATACACATTACCAACGGCATCTAACGTCTTAGTTAAACATGTTCGATTTTTGATGGTGTCGACGCCATTGATAGTGACATGCCGAAAACGAAGCAATCAAGAGCATCGCCAAAATATCGTACTGCATTCGATGCTATGCCAAGTTTACGAGAAAGATTGAGAATTGTATTAATACTACCTAGTTTTTCTTCTATTCGCCGAAGTCGTATTTTACATATTCTATTCGAAAAATAGTACCAATGTTAAACAGAACTTCTTGCTCGTCAGGAATGACACTCTGAGAGTCAATATAAGCAAACGCAAGTGTCTCAAGACTAGTATTGACATAGTATTCGAACAAGACAGCTTCGATTTGATCCTGTTCATGGTTTGATTGTGCGAAAATTAATGCAATCTCCCGATCTAAACTTGTCGAAAGAAATTCATTGAATGAAATTAATTTACCATGATTAGCTTTCAAACCGGCGATATCGTCATACAGTAAGGCAGCACCTCTATACAGAATATATTCATTATGCCTATATTCTCGTTGTTCATGGTGAAGTACTGTGTGAGCTGCTCGGAAAGGTCCTTGATGAACGATCAATTTTTTATATATTTCATCGATATTCTCATCGCAAAACGCTTGATTTCCGATGCGTAACACATAACCGATCCGTGTATAACATCGAACAGCATTATTCACACTGTAGTCTCTAGCAAATTCGTCTAGAAACTCAATACTAGACTGATCGTCTTTGTAATAATGCCACATATGAGCAATCGTGTTATTCTGAGCTATAGAATTTCGTGGTCACGAAATAAGTGTCTGTGTTAAACGATAGAATCATTGAAAGTCTATTTCATTGCTATGAATATCAACAATTGATCTCTCAATTTTTGTAGCCGATTCCATGCACTTTATGACATTTGTATCAATCGATTTTGAGTCTTTCAATCAGATGGTTTACATTAGAAAAAATATCTTTCGGACGAATTTTAGCGTAGGCTGATGCCCAGTTCCTATGTTCGTGCTTTCGTTGACATAGGACACAAATTGCATGTATTTGCCTCCAATCGTGCGTTACAGGTACAATTTTACGACCCATTGTTCCTGAGACAATTAAATAAACATTATTATGTGGAATTCTCAATATATATTCGCAGCAGGAATCTCAATCGATAAACGCACGAAAAAATCAACAACATTATGCAACACAGTCAAATTTTGCAAATCAGGTTTGCCAATATCAAGTCTTTGATCGAACCAAATTATGTAAATTCTTCTTCGTCGCCGAATAAAAAAAGGCAAATATTTCAGCTTATCTACTTTAGGACAAGATAACAACAAAGGAATACTTGAGCTGGTAAGTTATGAAAACTTGCGGTATTTATCTGAGAACAACAATGCGTTGTTCTGATCATTGTACCCCGACTGTATGTATGATCAGGTGGAGGAGATTCATCCATCTAATTTTTCATAGCCATCCTCTGTCTTCCAGACACTACTTAGCTGATAATAAAAGATTTGCTATTGGTTGAGTAAAATGTCGCAGAAATGTTGGTACAGTAATAAGGAGATTAGCAACATGTCACGAGTGAGGGGGAGTGAAGATCTGAAAGTGAATAGAAGATAACCACTAGCAGACACATCCTAATTGTAGTACATGATCGTAGAGAAATTTTTACTCTAGACGATGGTACGAAACTTTTGTGCTTTTGTATTGTCATAAATGAGAAATCTTGATTTTAATATCCAAACCGAAGTTCATTAGCATTATATTTTCATCCAGTTTGAGCGGAGGAAGCCATACATTCGCTCTGGATTCGAACGGATGTATAACAGTAAAGGCGCTTCCGAAGAAACTGAGATAGAGTCTATGTGGCACAAGATTTTGTAAATCTGTAAGCTACAGAGCAAACAAAAATGTTTATGATACCCTGTGACTGTGGTTGTGAGTCTTCTTTTAGCCTAAACTCACACATCGACATCTGAACCTTCAGTCGATCTCGGATTCAGTTATACTTGAACTCGGTCCGACTTGGACTCAGTTATGCTCCGGCTCGATCAGGCTCGGCTTTGGCCAGGTTTAGTTGGCCTCTGTCAGAGTCAATTGCACTTGGTTAGGCTCGATCACGCTCCATCGGACTGGCTTAGACTTGGTCAGACATATTTGGTCACGTCAGACTCGGTCAGTCTCACGTTTCGGTCGTTTCTGGTTCAGTCAGACTGGGACGCGGTCTTGCACTTTTTCTCTCAAAGAAACCTATTAGGTGTAATTTTCTCTTATCGATTATAGTCAAACGACTTTAAATACTATCTCAACATGCCAATCGGTAGAATATCTCAAACTTTACAATGTTCTTCGATTGCAGCTTCATGAACAGTAAACCACCTTCTTTTCAGCTTTATACAATCTATATTAAAAGAGTTTAGGTCACAGAAATCAATGTTTTTATTTTATTATCCATTGTTCAGACATCTCTACAAACTACGTTAGCAAACAGAGCAAAGAAACTAGCTATAAAAAAAAGCACCACAAGTGTGATAATAACTATTTTTCTCCCAGAAAAACACCTATATAATGCACTTTCAGTTAAAATAGTAACATGAATAAATCAAATAGTTTTCAACAGTTTCCCGCAAACTTAAAGATAATTAAGCATCCATAAGCAGATCCATGTAGAAAAGCGGACTGTCATCCAGTGAACACTTTTACGAAACAGAGCGAAAATGGTTAAACATTTGCACAGCATCTATGATGAAAACAATCCTCTTGTTAATTTCGTTTTCACAAAAACACGCGTGGCACCGTTTCGAGAGTCTAATCGAGCTCCCTCCTCTTGTCCAACAAACCCAGCCATACTGAATACACACTCTAATGCAATAGACGTCGCTGGAACGCTGAGATGCTTTTAACCTCAGGATCATAAAATCTAAGTTTTAAACCATGCATCTTCTTTCATGACTTAGAACCAATGAGTTTGCGTGTGGATCTCGGTGTGAGTGTGGATATTTTACTTTTTCCAAACGCGCCCTAAGGCATATCCACATTAATATACCCATACCAAACCTCACACTCACTAACATCCACACCATGAGAACGAATCATTCTAGGGTACTCTTAGTCGCACTGAGCCTTAGGCACAGGTAAAACGCAGAACCGCACAGCACATGACACTTCAATACGCAACCACGTTAGACAAACCGAACGAGAATCTCCATTCTGCAACTGCACCTCTTCCCGACTCAAAATGATTTCAATATGCTGCAGGAACACGTGAAACACAGCTATATGGCTTTTCTTCTACTTCTATCAAACAGCATTTCAACTACACAGAACAACGTATGAGGGTCACTGGGTGCGAGCCAAGGCATCCCTGTCGCTGTTCATGCTAAGATAAACTGCAACCTCACACTCATAAACAAACATACACCACACACACATCCACAGTCCACATCCACAACCCCAAACCCACCATATTCAAAAACATCCGATCCTCACATCGTACCCACACCTTTTCCTTAGTTCTCCAAGCCCCGACTTCGACTTCTTCTCCCATTTATTACGGATAGCTCCAAAGCAAACAAAGACCAAACCGTTCAAAAATAAAAATAACCTTCAACAAACCTAAAACAGCTAATCGTTCTCTTCGTAGCACTTCTTACAGTTTATAACATCTCTCTCCCTCAATTCGCAGCAAATGTTGCTACTCCCTCAGCTCATCGAAGATCACATGACAAAGGAATATTGAGAACGAGACCTTTGTTCATCTCTTTTGCCCACTTCGAAGGAATGGTTGTGATTCCATCAGCTGAACGACGAACACATGCCAAAGGAATATCGAGAATAAGACCTTTGTTCATCTCTTGTGCACACTTCGAAGGAATGGTTGTGCTTCCGTCAGCTCATCGACGAACACATGTCAAAGGAATATTGAGAATTAGACCTTTGTTCATCTCTTTTGCCCAGTTCGAAGGAATGGTTGTGATTCCATCAGCTGATCGACGAACACATGCCAAAGGAATATTGAGAATTGGACCTTTGTTCATCTCTTTTGCCCACTTCGAAGGAATGGTTGTGCTTCCGTCA